>PVJX010025605.1:10131-26844 GCA_004027295.1 Dolichotis patagonum | reverse complement strand
GTGCAGCTTTAGAAGAATGTGTATTCTTATGTTATGGGGTGGAACACTATATATATCTACTAATTCCATTGTTTTTAAAAGTTTGATTTAGTTGTGATATTTCATTATTAATTTTTTGTATAGTTGATCTGTCTTTGTGTGACAATGGAGTATTGAGGTTTCCCAATACAATTGTATTAAGGCATATTTTTCATAGCTGTTAGTAGTTGTTCATATAAGTGGGTGGGTGCACCATTATATGTTGCATATACATTCATGGTTGTTATATCTTCCTCTTAGATTGTTCCATTGACAAGGATGTAGTGACATTCTTTATCTCAGTTAATCAGTCTTGGCTTGATATTCACTTTGTCTTCAAATAGAATAGCTTCCCCAGTATTTTTCTGGGTTAGTGTCACATGAAGTATTGCTTTCCATCTTTTGATTTTCAATCTATGAATTTATTTTTTAATTAAACATGTTTATTTTATGCAGTATATTATTGGATCTTGCTTTTTGATCTATTCAGCCAGTCTGTGCCTTTGGATTGGTGTATTAAAATGATTCACATTGATGGTTATAACTGAGATGTATTGACTTACACTTGTCTTGTTATTTTACTGTTGTTGGCTCACCACAGTTTGTCCCCGCACTCTAATGGTTTGCCAAAAGGGCTTAAAATTTAAAATGGAATAAGGAGAAAATACAGAATAGGAAGAAGAGAAAGAGATTAAAAATAAGGGTGAAGGACAAAGGGAGATCATGCCAACTTGGGGAACCTTGTGCTGAAGACTGAAGGAAAAGAGAGATGGAAGTCATAAAAAGAAGGAAAGAACAGAACCACACCCACAAAGACATTAGGAACCACTTTAACAGTCTTATAAAAACAAAGAAGAAGACAAAAAGGAAAAAAGAAAAACAAATAGTCCTCTTCCTGGAATCTCTGGTTTTCACTAGTAAGACCACCTGTGGAGACAGAGTCCCAAATCATGCAATGAGTTTGTTCTGTAACACAGAATAAAAAACTAACCATAGAGCTTTCAGTGAAGATTTCACAAAGCAGACAGCAAGGAAAAATATTAAAAGATTTATCAATATGGCAAATTTATGTATGCATCATTTTCTCAGTCCAGTGTTAGAGAGGACTGTTAATCTGTAATAACTTAGAATGTGCTTAATAATCTCCCTCACAAGGGATCAATCCCAATCTGTATCCCTGGAAACCTCTATTTTTATAAGGGTTAGGCAAAGTCAATTTTGAAGGTCCCCAATACTTATGATAGCTCTTTAGAATCACACCCTAGAGCTTTCTTTCACTGTATAATCCTAAGCAAAGTTACCTTGTCTAAGTGTTTAACACCCGCATCAGCAACCTCGCTCAGGGCTAGTGTTACATACAGGAGGTCCTCACATAGCACCTGTAAATCAAGCACTACAACGACAGTCATGTCCCTTGGGCTGCTCCCACTTTACTTCCTGTAATGTCCTATGGATTCATTTCATAAGATCACTGAAATTTTTGAAGCAGTCCGCTGTGTTCTCTTCACATTTTCTTGTCCTATTTCATTAACTATTTGTTTGTGACAGCATCAACATCAGCCTTATCCAGCAGTATTTTCATGCTAGAAATGCCTTGCAGCCACCCTGTCTACGTTACTCGCTAGCAAAATAGGTTTCAAACAGCTGCAGTGGAGGTGCGTGCTACAGTGCCATAGAGGGCACAGTCTAGAGCTACAGTGTAATGAGAAACCCGGTCATGCCCAAAGAGGACATGCTCATGAGTACACCTTCCTTAGTATTTCCAAGCACAGTGATTTACCTTAAGTAATGTCATGCCTCTTAACCTCAGATAGGGGAGAATTTAGAAAAGGAAGGTTTGAAGCATAACAGAATGCTCCCTGTTTAGAAAAAAAAGGAAAGCTGCGCTGTCAGCGATTTAAAATTCAAGTAAAATGAACAATTTTCAGTTTTCCTGAAAACAATGATTTATGTTTTCAACAGATACGTAATAACATGGGGTCTCAACCAAATTTATACATGTGCAAAGAGAAAGGTAATATGACAAAATGTTTACTGTGGACTATGTTATGGGTAATTTTTGGTGGTTTACTTGTGATTTCCCAAATTTTCTATAATAAATGAACTTGACAAAAATTTGTTTAAAAAGTGATTCCCCACTGGTCAAGCTGCATCTGAGACTAGGGCTTCAGCCTTATGTGAAAGCTTAATGCAGAGGGACCCAGCTGAGCTGTGTCTGGCTCCTGGCACACAGAATCTGTGAGAAAGTAAATATTAGATTTTTGTGTTGAGACAGAGTCTCACTATGTAGCCTAAGTTGGTCTTCACCTCACAGTGATCTTCATGCATCAGCCTCCTGCATGCGGAGATTACAGGTGTGTGCCACCATGTAAAGTAGCTGCTTCAAGCTACTAAGATTAGGGTAATGTTGCCTCACAGCACAGGTCTGGAGGTCTCAGGCTCTGGTCCCCTCTCTGCTCTCTGTCCTCTCTGCTCCCAGTAACCTCCAGCACTCCTGGGTGCCTTCCCAACCTCTTCTCTGAACAATTTCCTGTGTTGCTGATTCTCCGCACGTGGATGCTCGCCCCTAGCCTGCTGCATCCAGACACCACCCACCACCACTGCTCCTCTTGTCTTTGTGGTCACAGGAAAAACTGTGACCTTTTTGGAGCAGATCTGCTATCAGCTTCCAGCTCTGCCTCCCAGCATTTTGCTTTGTTTTACTTCAGAGCCTGCTCTTCTCAGTTTCTTGCACTTGTCTGCATGAGTTTGCACTTTCTGCTTGGCCTGTGGAGCTGGGAAGGCAGGGACAGAGATGATGACATCCCTCACACTCCCTGGGCAAACATGATCTCTGCAGCTGCAGTGCTTCCCAGTCAGGCAGTGTACCTGAGTGTGCTCTGGGGACCTTTCCCAGTCTGGGTGTCAACCAGCCCAGGGGACAAGATCTGCCACCTGGTGGTGGAACAGTGCTGCGGCCACATGTTACAACACACAAACCAAACCAAGGAAAATACACAAAGCACACTTCTGAGTGGCGGGGCTTCTAAGTGGAAGCTGATGTGGGTCCCTGAGGGAAAATCCCGAGGATGCACAGGCACCAGGGCATTAGAAAGCCTGAAATACTCGGTGTCCTCCACCTCTTAGACTCCACTTGCCTGCAGTTTCTCATGAGACCTCTGCACACAGCCCCACAATGACTCCAGCCCTGCTTCCAAGGGAGGACCCTAGGGCTGAAGCCAGGATAGTGTCACCATAGTGTCACCATAGCGGTCCAATGTTTGTCTCCATTCTTCAGTACACCAGGTACTTACCTCCTCAAAACTTGAGGCTCCTTGCTTCTTCCTGAGGCTTCTAAAGTACATTGATGTTTTTCATATCTCAGTATGCAGTGCATATTCAGTGGAGAATCAGGCCCAACAGCTATTTCATTCATGATTAGAGGCCCAGGGCAACTCACTTTCTCTAATCCCCAATAGAAGGAAGCCCGTGAAGCTTTCTTCCTGGGCACCCCTTCACTCTGGGGCTTCACAGAGAGCTGGAGCAGTGCACAGAGGTCAGCATGTGGTGCTGTCTTGAGAGCTCTCCGGCACACACTAGCAGACAGATGCCCATGCCAGGCAGGGCCGCTCTGAATGTCTCTCCCCTCCATCTCTCCTCCTACTGCCATCAATGGAAAGGCCCTGGGTGGGGCTGTGTGTGTGCGACATACCATGAGGTGAGGTCAACCGCAGGCTGTCGTACTCAGTCTAAAGCCCCCAGAAGTGTAGAGCCCCGATGCACAGGCTTCAAGGCTCCCTGTGTCCTGAGCTCTGCGCACAGTGTGTGCTCCATGACATCCATGGTCTCAGCGGGCTTTGGTTTCCGAGCTTTCCAAGGACACTGTGGGCTGCAGCCACACCAAATGCACTGAGGCAGGATGGGAACCAGGTTTTTGGATGTCTTCAAAGGCATTATTGGGAAACCACAAAACATAATGATAAACATTAGAAATTCAGGACAGAAATAGCTTAATTAATATTTGAGTATTAAAATACATGACAAAATGGCAAGAAATGTGGAGCAATAAATGCTGAATTGTTTCTCAATTAGAAGTGAAATATTAGAATTATAATTTCAAAGAAATATCAAATGAAATGCAATCTTACAAAATACATAAGGTATTAGCAGTGGTGTAATAGGAAAAAACAGTAAAATTGTATAAAATCCTTACTTGTAACATACATTTTCTTTTCCTTCCTCTTTCTTTTTTTCTTTTGCTAAGTGTTTCCCCACCAGCAGCAGGGTAATTATTAGCAAAGGAGACGTAGGAAAACACTATACATATATGGAGGGCCTATTTTTCACATGTATTATGACAAGGTCTATTTATTGTAGTCCTTGTTGGAAATGTATTTTGGAGCTGAGGATTTAGTTCAGTGGTTCAAGTGCCTGCCTGGCAAGTGTGAGATCATGAGTTTGATCACTGGTACCAAAAAAAGAGAAGTAATTATGAAACATATTTTGTGGGTCTTCCAACTGAACTATTTGATATGCATGAGATTATTGTGAATGAGATGCCTGGGAGAGGGAAGCTGCCAGAAGGACTGTGCTTCTCATAAGTTCCCTAAATGGAGGAGCTGGGGGACAGCAGGGTCTGCGTGATGAATACTTGCCTCCACCCTCACAGCTCTTGAGGTTCTTCAGGTGAAGCACCAGGGGAGGATGACATAGTAAAGAGGGAACAAAAGCTGGGGCCATGTGGAGACCTCTGATCTTATGGGAGAAAAGGAATTGTCTTCTCAGTGTAGGAACATTTATTTATATGTTTAGCAACTTAATGTCACGTAACACCACCTTATCTGGTAATCTGCACATATTGCAACCCCAGGGCCTGAGTTTGGGGCTCCAGGCTCTGTTTCTGTGGCTTGCCATGGGCAGTCTTTGTTCTCAGACAAGGCCAACCAGCTCCCACAGGTATGACCAAATTCTGGCTTCAATGGCTCCCTACAAATCTGGCTCCTCTTCTGCTCAGTAATATTAATTTGTTGTCTAACCTGATGATTTCACAATTCAAGCTGTTGATTTAAATTTTAGGTTTGCCAGGTGTGGTGGCACATGCCTGTAATTCCAGCACTCAGTAGGCTAAGACAGGAGGAGTGCTGTGAGTTTGAGGCTACATAGTGAGTTCAAGGCCAGCCTGAATACAGAGCGAACCCTGCCAAAAAAAAATAAATTAATAAACTCTAGGTTCAATCAATAATAAATAAATAATAAATAAACTCTAGTTTTAGTCAAAACCTAAATATGTCAGATATGTGAAAAAGGGTTTCTATAAAGTGCTAGATGGAACACACTGTCCCATGTGTTAATGTGTGCACAAGTAGGAAGAAGACACAAAACACATTTATAATTTTAAAGAAATTTGGATCAAAAGTATGGAAATGACTGAGGCAAATATGTTATGTAATAAAGAGTTCTAAATCTCATGAATAAACTGAGAAATACTTGCTAAAGTTCTACAAGGTCCAAAACTTTTAAGCAATCTACTAAAACTTTATGTTTCTATGATGTCACTTCTTTTCATTAGTACTCAGAGGCCATAATGAGGACATTCCTGTTGGGGAGCTGGAACAGGCACGTACCATGTCCTTATCCTTCCTTTCTCATCCCTCACTGTTCCCTCCTTCCATTTTTCCCTTCCCTTTTTAAAAAGATTTATCTCTCTCTGTCCTATCTCTCACTCTGCATTTTATTTAGAGTATGGTTTTGTGGTATAAGAGGTATCATGAGATATTATAATAACTTGTGTGTCTGATTTATTTTACTTAACATTATGAATGCAAATTTATGCCTCAGATTTATCTTTATGTCAGAGTTGTACTCCAATTTGTATATGTGCTACAGTTTCTTTATCCATTCATCTTCAGAAGCACCTATAAGCTGTTTCTATGATTTAATACCTGTCCAGCTACAATCATAGGTATGCATGTATCACTTTAATACATTGTTTTTAAAGCTTCAGGATGATACTTGGAAGGAGAATAATGCTGTGGAATAAAATTTCTAGTTTTAGATTTTTTTGCTTTATTTATTTATTTATTTATTTATTCATTCATTTTTGGTTCCAGGGATCAAACTCAAGACTTCACGTTTGCCAAACAGAAACTTACGTCGCTAAGCCAAACCCCTGGCCCTTAGTTTTAGTTTTTGGAGCAGTCTGTACACTCATTTCCATTTTGTGACTCAATTTACATTTCCACTTTACATTTCTGCCAACAAGATAGAAGTGTTCCTTTCCCCCTGTAGATTGTGTTTCTCCTTTTCTCTGCAGCATTTGTTACTCAATTTCTTGATGGTAGCCAATCTTTCTTGAGTCAGCTTGTGTCTCAGTGTTGTTTTAACTTTTATTTCTCTAATTCCTAGTGGTGCTGAGCATTTTTAAGTGTATTTATTTGCCATATGTACTTAGAAGTCTATTCATTTCAGCTGCTCATTTTTTTATTCTCTTTTATTTCAGGGTGTCTACATTTTTTAGTTCTTTCTAGATATTTTTCTCTGTCTTAGGCAAAAAATTTTTCCCACCCTGTAGATTGTTTTTCAGTCTAGGTTGTTTCCTTTGTTGTGCAGAATCTTTTTAATGTGATGCAGTCTCATTTGTGGCTCTTGATGGTATTTTTTGTGTAATGGAGACTCTGTAGAAACAATGCCTAAGTCTTCAAGAATTTTATTTTTCGTATTCCACATTGCTTTCATTCTACTATTTAGATCTTTGATTCATTTATACTGTATTTTAGTACACGTTGACAGGTGTGGTCTTGTTTCAGTTTTCTCCATGCAGACAGCCAGTTCTCACAGCACCACATATTAGCGAGGTGACCTCCCCTCCTGCACACATTTTTGGCACCTTTGTCAACACTGAGACAATTTAATGGGTTGTTCTGATTTTGTGCCACTACAAGTCCAGCTTTTATACCTCATAATAAGTTCTACCAGAATGACTAAAAAATTACAAATTTTGACAACAGTAGTAAGGAATTAGAAATAATGTATGGATGACAGAAAGTTATTATGGCACAAATATCTCAGAAAAATATTGTCAGTTTTTAAAAATTTATCCATATCTTTGTGTAAACTAGCAATTCTGCTCCTAAGATTTTATCAAAAGAAAAAGAAAATATGACTATACAGTGTTTAAATAGTGTGGAAGCTTGCTTTATTTTATGCACCAATGGAGAAAAATAGGTGACTATAGGCAAATCAATAAACACAATATCATAGTAATGTAATCAGTGACAGCAATGGAGTGTAATGTCATTTTCTAAGTACAGTGAAATGCTTTTAACTTATAGCACAATGCTGAGGGTACATATAAGAGAAGGGGATAAAGGTGTTTGGTGAGAACAAGATGCTTCATTCAATGTTGTAAACTAATCCTCAGCTCCCCATTCATAGCATCCAGAATTCCAGTGGCCAGGGTCACTGCTGCAGGTCAGGCTGGTGAGAGGAGGATATTTTTGTGGGGATCCGGAGCTATTCAAGTCAAAGACTCCCTGATTCATGTGATTCCTCATCTAATGAACACTGAGAGAAGCACTGAAGACACAGCCCCAGCGAATCACAGAGCCCTCCTGAGCCGATTCCCACCTAGCACATGAGTGGGCAGTGAGGACCATGCGGTCCTTGAACACATGCTCCAGCATGAAAGAGAAGATCAAAGCACACAGTGAAGCTGAAGATCAGAGGAACGGGATAATAATGGCCCATAACAAAACCTCAAATCAATAACAATGTCTTCAATGTGAGTGCTATTACATCCAATAATAGCTACCTACATCATACCTAACGCACATAGGGGAGGCTTGTTTGCATGATCACCCTAATACTTGGTAAAACAAGACAGGAACTATGTCAAGGCTTCATGGTGGGGGTGCAAGAAGAAGTCCCTGCAGCAACTTTCAACAGAAAGCAATCAGCCCCATCTCCATTCTCTAAGTGGGGCACTGTGAACTGAATTGCATTACAGGTACCATCCCTAATTTCACCCATTCCCTCACCACAGGAAGAGTGTGTGTTTCATGATTTCAGAGACACCTAAGTAATGACCTGCGCAAGCAACTGTCTCTTAATTGAGTGACTGTACTGAGTTTCTGTTCTCACATGTGTAAGGTGAGGTCATAGCAGATGCTGTTTTGTCATCTTCATAAGCCCTGCATAAGATGACATGAAATGTATATAATGTATGAGTCACTTTTCCACACCTAATGTAAGTTTCTAGCTAACATTAAGGTGAATCCCAAGCATTCCAGTTATTTTATGGTCACCCTGTAATTCTAGCAAAAGAATGTGGACCTCCAGCTTTTGGGAGTGGGAGGGGATGGAGTCAATGTCTCATCAGGTAACAGAGCTGGGCACGACTCTCAGAAACATGAGGACCCTGGGGAAGCCTAACCATGCTAAGGTGATGTAAATGTCAGTAAGGGAGACAGAGAGACTGGGGGCCAGTTCCAGGTTAAAATGCAAATGCAGGCAGCCTCTGTTAGACAGCCACTGGCACCTTCTGTCTAGAGTGCGTGTCAGTAGCCTGGCTTCTGGTCAGCACCCAGAATCTATGGAAGAATTCAGACCAAATTTCCTTGCTGTCATCAGTGGACTTTGGGAACCTGAGATGTTCTTGTGTATGGGAATTCTGTGTGCCTCAAGCCCTACAATGCGGGAACAAAGTCAAGTAGGTTATCATTGAGGGTACTTGTGCTTAGAAAGCTAAGCAGAGGTCTCAGCACCAATTTTTTAACCTGTTCTCTGATGCAATAAACCTAATTTGCCATGCTATAGCTCTGATTGCTCCATTCAGCCATCAAAACTGCCCTCTTCTCCAGCACTGGTACTGCTACTCTGATGTGTAATATACACGCTAAGCCTATCGCTTTTTAAAAAAAATACAGCATATTTTTATTTTTATTTCAAATTATTAAAAAATCATATAAAATTTGAAAAACTCAGAAAGGTATAGAAAAAGAAAGTAAATCACAGTCCCCCCACAGGAACTGGTAGGTTATGTACATTTCTAATTTAGTTGGGGGGCAGTTGTGTAAACACTTAGGTTACAAATGCTTTCTTAAACTGAAACCACCCTATAAACGGTCTGCACCCTACTTTTGTGACAGTACACGAGATGATCGTGTCATCCCCAGCCCATTGCTGCCCCTGGGCACACAGTGACAAGTTGTGTCTGCAGCTGCAGGAGCTTTCGTCAGGGTCAGGGTGCCCCGTTCCACCCGGCCTGGTCAGGTGCTGCTAAGTGTTCATGGGATGAGCTTTGAAATGACACAGACCTGTAAACACAACCTAAACAAAAAAAACAAGGTTTTGTTTTGGCAAAACTGGATTGAACCCAAGGCCTCTGCACTGAGCTACATCCCAGTCCTATTTTTTAAAACAACCTCACCTTAATCACTGAACTGCCCAGGATGGGCTCCTGCAATCCCGCGCTCTGGGTGGTCTCCTGCCTGGGCCTCCCACAGCGCAGGGATTACAGGGATGCACCACCATAAACTCAGCAAAATCTAAGTCATTTTACAAATAAGTACCTGTCTATCCACACACGCGTGTCATCTCCATCACCCCAGGAAGCTGTTCTGAGACCATTCTGATCAAAGGCCTTTGGTGATTATTATTATCAGTCCCACTCCTGCCAGCCAAGCTGTCTCCACCCTCTGGTCACCCAGGGCTCTCCGTGAGGCCCCACACAGTACAGTGCTGTGGGGCCCCGCTGTTTCTGTGCCAGGGCTTGCACAGGGTCTGCCCTGCTCGGGATGCCAGGAAACAACTAAGTCCAGACGAGGCCAGTTTTTCCTGTACCTATTTGGGGCCCAACCCTCCACTGCTTGGTTCAATAGTACCCACATTGTGGTGACACAGGCTGACAGCAGACAAAGGGAGGAGGAGACAAACAGTAAGCAAGCAACTGATAAACAAGACAGTCACAGGCTGTATACTAAGAGCAGGAAAGCAAATAAACAGGACTATGTGAAAGAAAAACTGGGCTGGAGGCACCACCTGTAATCCCAGCTCTGGGAAGCTGAGGCAGGAGGACCAAGGGTTTGGGGTCACCCTGAGCTACACAGGAAGACCCTGTCTCTAAAAAACTAAAAACATAAACAAAACAAAAAAATCAAGGGCAGGGTAGCAAGGTGGCGGCAAATTCAGATACGCGTGTGCCAAGAGAGGACTTTTAAGCCTAAATGTGAGGTGACACCAAGGGCCCAAAGACATACTTCAAAGGCACAGAACAGTGCGCGGAACATCCAGCTTCCTCCACAGTGAGGAACAAGCGCCAGCACTGCTGGCAAGAGCCCTGGCACCGGCTCTGCCGCCTCAGCTCCGCACATGCCCACTCGCCCACCGAGCGGACGCTCCACCTTCCCGCAGGCCGCCGAAGGAGCCAGCCAGAGTCCGGGACACTGACTCAGTGAGGTCTGAACCTGTTTACCTTCAGGGCTTCTGAGTGTCAAATTCCAGGAAGACTGTTTAAAATCTTTAAGAAAAGAACTTTCAGTACCCTCAGAACTGTCGTGAGCAGTCAAGTGACTCAACAAATACTACAAAGACACCACAATTGCAGGACGCTGTCCCTACCACAAAGGCCCCTCCCCGGAAGGCCGGATCTGACCCACAGTGCAGGTTTGCGGGGCTGTGTAACACTGGACTTCCTAACACTGCACCAGCGCCGGGCGAGAGACTCAGAGAGGCTCCTCCCAGAGAAGTCAGCGCGGGGGCCCGGGGAGGTGGGGCCCGGGGGAGCCGGGTCCCGGGGAAGGCGGGTCCCGGGGAGGCGGGCCCTGGGGAAGGCAGGTCCCGGGGAAGGAGGGGCTCGGGGGAGGCGGGGCCCGGGGAAGGCGGGGATGCAGCCCATGTCAGAGGACCCTCAGGAGAGGCTCCACAAACTCTGAGTCCTGGCACCAGTGGAACACAATGGGAAATGAGAGGGGACCTCAGAAGCAAGCAGCTGCCCCATGATGAAAGACTCTGCTATGCCCAGGTGGGAAGGGATCCATCCCGCGTCTCACAGCAAACCACTGGAATATCCAGACACTGTTTTCCCTAGAAAACAACTCACTGACAAACCAAGCTGGCACCTGACCGAAGACAGGTGAGGGCCACAAAGAGCAGAGAGGTGGGAGAAGAGGTGGGCCAGCCTGCTGGAAACACAAGGAAACAGACCAGACGCAAAACAAAGCTCACTGCAACTACAGCAGTGGCCACTAAGTCAGAGGACAAAGGACAGATGTGAGAAATCCTCTCCGCTGGGTCCCTAAACTGCGTAGAATAAGCTACATGTGCATTTCCTGAGAACAACACAGCTCTTTTGCCAGGATCTCAGACAAGGCCAGAGATCAAATCCCACTGCCTCCACATTTAAGAAACACTAACCCAACTAGGAAAACCAGTAGCCTTCAGTGGCTGACGAGCACAGAGCAAGGTTTAATGAGGTGACACTCTTTCATAATTCCTAGATTTCTAACTTTATTTTATGGATGGATGGATGGAGCATGCTAATAAAAACAAAACAATGCCCGCCAGCATAGAGGAAAGGGGGAGAAATAAGCAGTGTCAACACGCTTAAGGGACATGAGAGAGACAAAGGTCCAACATGCTTAAAGGACATGGGAGAGACAAAGGTCCACAGGTAATGAAAAGTGGGTGGGAAATACTGTCACACAAGACAGCAGAGGATTCACAGGAAATAGCGCCTTCTTTGAACGGGTGTGACAGATTCTTTGAAGGGGCTGAGCAGAGCAGAAAGATACAAACTTCCCCTGCTCCCTCCATCTGAGAAAGAAAGGAAGAATAAAAAGATACCACGCAGAGAATTAGAGGAGAAGTGGTTTCCTCAGAGACAGCGTTATTCCTGGTAAGAAGGTGCCACTATGAGAAATATCAAGTTTATAGCCAACAAGCCAGAGAAGATGAAAACCTGGGAGACTTAAGATTAGAAGCTGGACAGAGATGTGTTTCTGACTATAAAGTCAGACAGACAGAACCCACTGATCTCAACATTCAGTTCACCTACAAAGTACCCAGCGAGGCGGCATTTGGTTTACTCACTAGAATGTAAAAGTGCTTATATCATTCCTCTTAACTAAAATCTTTCATTTCTTATAAACTTTCTTCCTCTCTGATGACTTTGTTTTAATTTAAAGGTGAAAAATATAACCTGGTTCTAATTTTTTTAAAAGACCACACTTGTATTATTAATACTAATACCAGTCTTACTCTTTATACTGATATTTACATCCCACTATTAAGCAACTATGAAAGTAAAGGGAAAGAACTGGCACTTCCAGAGAAATAAAATCAAGATAAAAAACAAGAACATTTCAAAGCAACTTGACTATGAAGCAATACATTTCTTGAATGTTTAGACACTGAATAAAGTACACAGCCAGGCTTGGTGGTGCACACCTGGAATCTCTAACTCCAGAGGCTCAGGCAACAGGAGCCCTGAGAGGTGAGCACAGCCTAACCTGAAATACACAGCAAGACCCTTTCTCAAAATAGCAAAAATAAATAAAAGAGAGTATCTTCCTACATAAATAGAATTAGGAGGGGACAGATTCGCTGTTTCACAGTGACATAGGCCTGCTCTGACAGCCCATGCCTGATCAGCTACAGACACAGATGGGGTGGGCTGAGGATAACCAGACGCCTCAAGCTGCACCCCGGGGGAAGGGGATGCTTTCTTCTATAACAGGGATGTGGGCCAGAAGTGTGCCTCAGTGGTGCAGCACTTGTCTAGCATACGTGGAAGCCCTGAGGCTCAGGCCCGGCACTGCCAAAATTTTAGTTTTAAACCACACAGGTGCACTTGGATCTCAATGAGAAATACTAAGAAACTAGAAACAGTTTACTCTTATTTGTAAATGTGCAGAAGGTTGCATACCACAAACCATAAAAACAGTATTGACAACCTGGTGGCCATTAACTTTGTAACATTTTTTATGTATCCTTTGCAGCTAAGACAGAGGATTTCTACTTCTCAACTATAGGAAAGATAGAAACAAAGCATCACTGAGTGGCTTTACTACTTAAAATATAAACTGCATCTACATTTAAAGGGCCAATAAAGTAAAAGTAGTGGCCAATTCAGAGTCCATCCATTTTCCATTCCACTGTGAATATGCAATGTCCTAGCATGTGGACCACCGCAGGGCCAGCAGAGGCTCCCAGCACACCTGATGACTTGAGGAGCTTCAAATAGCTGAAGGAGCTGCGTGGAGGAAGATGTTTCAGATGACACCACAAATGGTTAAATGAGAACCACATGACCCTCAATCACACTTTTAAATATAGGTGGATTAACTAGGAAGAAACAAATCTTTTGTAATTTAACAGTGATAAAATTTTCTCTAAATCTCAAAAAAGGTTTCTAAAGTTTAGTATTTCAGAAATAATCTTTATTTGCATGTTAATAAATACAACTTTCTTTGGTTTGAATGTAATGTTCTCTACACCATCTTCCTTCCATTTGCTCCATTTCTTTCTCCTAAAAATTTTTTGACTTATGCAGTAAAATGAATCTTAAATGATAGGCTTTGTGATGTCATAAGTAAATACTCTCCTATAGCCTCCACCAAAAATACATAAATACTTCCTATACCCCAGAAAGGATTCTCTAAACCATTTATTCTCCCACAGTTGACTTTCATAAATAAATCCAATCTAACTAGTTTTTGCTGTTCACCCCCTGGATCAGTATTCATTCCTCTTCTTTGCTGACTGCTGTTCTACTTTATGAGCATGCCATAACACGTTTCCTCTCGGTAGCTAAGTGGGCTATGTTCAGCTGGGGGCTATCATACATAAGGCTGCTGTGAACATCCTTGTACAAGTCTTTCTGTGTCATTTTCCATCTGTTCCACTTTTATTCTCAGTTCAAAACTGGCTCCTTCTGGATAAATAACACAACCTTACACCAATGTGCTCTGATATCTGTGCTACCCTGGGAATATATTAAAACCTCACACTAGCTGGGCATGGTGGCCTCCCCACCTATAATCCCAGCTCTTGGGAGGCTGAGGCAGAAGGACTGCCAAAAATTTAGAGGTCAGCTGGGAGCCGGGGATGTAGCTCAGTGAAGCCTATCCCTTAATAAACTCAGTCCAGTTTCCTTCCAAATGAACTTCTCCATCGTTTCTCCCTGCCCTTGTATGCGATCCCATCGATTACAAAATGTCCACATAGGAATCATTTTCCTCACTAAGGCACCTCTTCTGTCACATCCAGAGGCATCAGTAAATCTCATGATTTCTTCTAACAGAACTGTTCCTGGCCCCAGCCTGGTCTCTGTCTGACCATTTCCACCAGTTTCCCTGGTTGAGCCATCAGACTGTGATGGGTACATAGGAAATTATAAGGGCTTCCAGACAAAGTTGCATCTGTACTAGACCCTGAAGGCTGGGGAGAGTATGAGAGTGCATCGCTATGTCACTAGACGGTGCACAGTGAGACCTCGGTGTGCAGACAGCCAGTTCCCTCCCTGCATCCTGGAAGCCTGCGCCATGTGCCTAGAAGGCAGTGGGCATTCAGCACAGTGCAGGACGGTAGCTGAATCCAGGCAGCTGGTAGGGGCTTCATTCACTCCCTTGGCCAACTCACTCCCGTGAGGTGCATGGCTCCCTTTTGCCACTCTTCAGCTCTGAGATATCAGAATATATTTGGTCAGAGTCAGGCTTGGCTGAATATTAACTGTTCTGCTCACACAGTGTAAAACCCACAAATGATCATTTCAGCTTTCTGGGTGTCAGTGTTTTTAATCTGTAGAATAGAGTTAGAATAACTACTATATGTTATAATGCTCATTTAGCTGATTTTTTAGGGGGGTACTGGGTATTGAACTCACAGCTTGTGCTTACCAGGCAGGTGTTTATGATGCTGAGCTAAATCTCCAACCCTAGTTGACATTTTAATGCAAATCAGGTATCTGTGCTTGAAATCCTTCCCAAGACTGGCTGAATCTATTTCTGGCAAATCATGGCAGAGTTTGAATTACTGTTCACATAAGTTGTATAACTCTAGCTGTGTGATTCTGGGTTGCAGCCTTGAAAAGAGGGCGGATGAGATCCAGTGGACCATAGAAATCTGAGGACAGGAAAGGATAACTATTATACTTAAGGCTACTTCAGAGCAAATATTACAGGAACAATGAGAAAGATCTGCAGAGTAAGCACTTCAGCTCCAGACAGACTCCTCAGTTTACTGATGTGTGATAATCCTTACCCTTGATGAGTGCAATCCAGTTTCCACCCAAATGCATATGTGCCCTAGTAAAAGACCCCATCTCTTACAAAAATATAATGTGAGAGGGCCACAGTTCATGCATATGCTGTGACTCTGTGGGATGAAGCAGCCAAGATTTGATTCTACCTTGTCGAGGCCACCCCCTCAGACATGGGCAAAGTTATAAAAGCAATCATCCCTTGCAGAGACCCGGTGATGGGTGATGGGGAGCCTCCTGATGAAGGCTCTGACCTCAAATCTTTGGGGCGTAACTCTCTAGCTTCCTGCAGCTTTGTACCCTTTTCCCAACTTTCCTAGTTCCTTCCTCAGCAGTGCTCCTGGGCTTCTTTAAACAGTTGCCATTCTCTGCCTTCTTTGAGAACAACTGTCTTAGAGGGCACACCAGTGACAGCATATCACACACATGAGGTCATAACTGCATTCTCCTTTCTCGGTCTTGTTTACTTTACTTGACACAGTGTCCTCTACATGGCAGCACTTTACTCTTGCAGTGGCTGAGGAGTGGCCCAGCTCTCAGAGCCTCCCCCTCATCTATCTGCTCATCTCTAGGGGCCCACTGGCTTGAAGCCACACCTTGGTGGCCACAGCAATACTGCAGCCATGGCATGGGGTGCACATGTCTCCTCAGGAGCTGGCTTCATCACAGAGGTGCGGACCTGCTGATGGAGTTGTTTTTTTAAAAAGTTTTCTTTGGCAAAAAATCAATGATGACACACTTTTTTAATGTTTGGTTTAGGTTCCAAGATATACAGAATGGTAAAATGAAAATTGAACATTTATAAAGTTATCAGAAAGGCGGGACAAGTGATGCATGGACAGTGGGATGCCAGGAGCACAGCTGGAATTTCCGGTGCCTACTGGGCAGGGAGACTTCCTCATCTTCATGCCCGCAGTGCCTGACCTGCCTCATGCTGGTAAGGCCTTTTAAAAACACGTTTCTGCATTTGTAATTCATATTTAGACAGTGTATAACTGAATACTTAAAGCAATGTGACTTTTAAGTGAAATGTATAAATTTCATCTGTTATAACCAATTGTATTCAATATCATGCCTACGCTGAAATGTAGAGTTCACGCAATTGAACAGCATAACCTCCCCTGCAGTCAGGGCCTAAGGATCCACTTCACACTCCCCGTTCCCGTGGGCTTCTTTGCCTTCACTCATCCCCACCCTGTTCCCGAAACCTGCTGGTCTGTGCTCACCAGTAGAGTGGAGATCAGCTTTCATGAGCTTAAAGTCATGTGCTGCTCAAAGTCATGTTTCAAAGTGTTTAAATGAGTAAAACTTATGCTTCTAAATGTTTTCTAATAAATTCCAAACACATCTGTGACAACACAAGTATAAAATTTTAAGTTCCATGAAATAAAGCCTACTAGGACAGTTTAGACTGATTTGTGTATATAAAATGTGTATATATATATATATATATATATATA
>PVJX010025605.1:0-10031 GCA_004027295.1 Dolichotis patagonum | reverse complement strand
ATGTAACTGAATAAACTGAGAGTGAGCAATTCATACTAGATTTATCCTGTGCTTTAGAAAAGGGAGAGAAGAGAGTGAGTGTGATGTTTCAGGTTCTCTTGTTTTATCAAGTGCCAAAGTGCCGTATTTTGGGGCAGCACATCACAAATCCACAAACATAAAATTCTTTTTCCTTTCAGGAAGACCTTTTGCGTTTTTTGGTTCACATCATGTCTACCTAGGTCTGACCTGCAAATGTGGCAAGAGCTTTGGTTTCTCTGCAGTCTTCCTACAACCCCTTCCCCCAAAACTGTGAGGACAGGAATCAGCAGATTGGTGCCAGGGCTGGTAATTGAGGGCAGGGCTTGCTCTACATGCTGAATTCCTCTGTGCCCATGGAGTCTCCTCAGGGTGAAGCTGGGGCCTGCAGAGCTGACTACGTATCGCAAGCTGGTCTCAGACTCAGGGTCCTCCTTCCTCCGCCCCTTGCACGGAGGGATTGTGGGCTGGAGACACCACACCCAGCTATTTTGTAATACTAATATAATTCACTTTGGGTACCATGAGAGGAGAAAAATGTTACTAATTGCTGATCTTTGGGGTTTTACCCTCTTAGAACCACTCAGAAAACAAACATACTTTTTTCTTTTTTTTGGTACTGAGGATTGAACTCACGACCTTGTGCTTACCAGCTAGGCACTTATGCTGCTGAGTTAAATCCCCACCCCCAAGATACTTTCTTATTCCAATACATATATATATATATATATATTTTACTTTGATGTCTTTAACGGTGTTAAATTGTATATCATATATTATTTTACCCATTTTAAACAGTAATACTAATGTATGTTCACTAAATCTGCTTGTTTATTAAAAAACTGTGATCATAGAGTCTCAACTTGCCGGCTTCTGTGTGTTCATGGTGCTGGAATAGGACAGGATCCCTCTTAAAATGCAACCTTCATTTGCCATCTTACCCAATGAAGATGAGGACGTTAGTCACTCCTGTCTTTGTGTCCTCTGCCCCCCTTTACTAACAGAGTGCACACCCCACTCTCCACTTATCCCTCACACTTACTGCAAGGAGCAGGTGACCTGTGGCAGCACCGGAGACTCCAGATCCCGCTAACGTAAGAATCACCCGTAATCCATATCCTGCAGACAAAAGCCCCACCAACGCCTGGGTCCACACTCATGATGCCTGCTGCCCCTGAGGAGCCACAGAGCCCCATTCCTCTGTTATTGGGGTTTCCTGATCAGGAGAGCTGTGCCTCCTGTGGCTCCTCACACTAAGGACACTCACTGTTTCTAGGTGTTGCTGTTTAATGCATTTGCCTGCCTATGCCAGTCACTGATGTACCCTGAAACCTTTTGGTAGTATAAAATCTGACAAACTTCCCTGTGAGCCCCATCTTCCCTTTGGGAGTCCTCACTGGGACCTGACCACTAACTTGCAAGTTTCATGTTTTCCTTCTAACTTGAGCAAAGTTTTTGAGTTGTTTGTATCAGTGCTAGCAGAAGACACACCGAGGGGCTGTGGAACCTGCAGTCCACTGTATTTGCCTGTCTTCCTCCTTGTAAGTGGTGAGGAGACCCACAGCATCACTGCACTTTACTACTGTCACAGACGTGCAAAATTAGCCTGAAGATTCCCTATGGGAACACCTGATGGGGAAGGCAACGGAACACACACAGTGATTTGCGCATGCACAGCTCAGAGTGGGTAGGGCAGGCTGGGCTTTGCTGGCCCTGACACTGGATGTGGAGTCTTTTGTCCCAGCAGTAACAGTAATGAGGGCCAGGCCAACAAGCATGAGAAGCAGGCAAAGCTTTAACTGGAAATAAAGGGGAGATAGGGAAGGCAGAAAGTGCCTTCAGATGAGGACAGCTGCTGGGCGTGGACACTGTCAGAGGTCAGGCTGCCTACTAACTGCAGGAAAGGGCCAATGCTCAGGGGACCACTAAGGTCGTCCAGGCTCTGGCTGCTCACTCATTTTGCGAATAGCCCAGGAGCAGTCCTTATTGCTGGAGGAGTCCACCCTTGAGGGCATCACTGGTTGACATGAGATCTCTGCTTCTGTTCTGGGAGGCTGAACTCATGAACGGTGAGCCAGTGGCAGAGGCTTTTCTGAGACCCATGTTCCCTGCAGGATCAGGGCGGTGACTGCAGGCCGATAGCACTCGCTAGGAGGTTTAGAGCAGAACACTGTAAAAGCTGCAAACAGTGAGACTGTCTTAGTTACTCTTGTCTCTGCGTCGTCTAGCCAGCATGTGGATGAAATAAGTTAAGTAAATTTAGGGCTAATAAAGTAGGTATTGCTAGTGCTTAGACCGACACTTCTTAAATGACAAGGTGTCTGTGTGCGGGCCTGAGCGGGGATGTGACACAAGATTTTCAAAGGAATGGAAGAGACTGGTATAAAATGAAGGCCAAGTGGCCCACTTTGTCCTGTTTTTAGTCACCAGTGGGCATCTTTGGGCACCTTGAAAATACAGTTTCTTTTCTTTGAAGCAAAAATGACCTGTAATCCCTGAATCCCTCAGGAGAAAACACAAAACAGTCTTTTAACCAGTTAGAGATTAATGGCCAAGGAGTTTGCTTTGGTTTTGCCCCTCTGTGGGATCTGCAACAGATTTACTCTCTGATTGAATTAATTCCTATGAATGTGATAGCAAGGGCTTCCTGGCTTTAATGTAGCACCTGCTGTGCTGGGGACACATGTCATCACAGTGAGAAAGGACAGAAGCAATAAAAAGTAGGTAGGAATGAGATAAGGAAATTGGGATTTTGATAGTGTACTTAAATGCAGCTTAAAGATACAAAAGTTGTGCAAGTCATTTTTCTTCCTCGGAAACTCATTAATGTTCCTAAGGTCCTCAAAGACACAGTAAGCCTGTAACTCTGGGCTCTGGTCCTGTCCTTTTCACCCACAGCAGCAGCAATAGCGGTGAGCAGCATATCTCAACATCACACACAGGTAGATGGCTTACATTCAGACCCACTGGCTGGGGGGTGAACTGATAGGCAGAAGCAATACACATCCCCGGTCACACGTACTGAAAACACCCCCTAAATATGCTCACATCCACTCACAATAGATCTCATTTCTCTGAGTCCCCACATTCTGCTCTCCTGTGCATCCTAAAATTTATCTGGTAAGCAACCCTCATGTCTGCTACTGATGTGTCCGGGAAATTCTGTTTCCATGGGAATCACGATACCTGCAAACTTATTCCATGAGCATGGAATAAGTTCCCTGTTTCAGCAGCAGGGAACCTCAAACACAGCCTGGTGATGCCAGAAGCCAGGAGGAGGCAGGAGTATGGTATATTTCAGCCTAGTATGGACAGTGTAGTGACTTAGTGAGGCTTTGCCTTAAAAATAAAAAGAGTAGGAAATTAGCTCAGTGCAAGGGTGCTAGGTTCAACTCCCAGTACCATCAAAACACATAAATGCACCTCATCCTTAGTCTAAAGATGGAGGACGTGAGGCAATGATTGCTGAGAAGAACATGAGAATATGTTTCCAATACTAGGGACAAAGTGATGCTCCATCAGTCCTAGGATCCTACTTGGAGCAGGGCTGAAATCGTTGTCTGATGTGGTGAAGAGGCCGCAGGTGTGTACAGACCTCCAAGGACAGTGAAGTCTAAGACAGAGGCAATGGCATGATTCAAGTGTCTTTCCATTGTCCCAGTGCCCATGGGGCCAGATGATTTGGCCTCCTTGTGGCTCCTGCCACACAGATTTACACTTTAGCAGTGCCAGTTATACTGAGACACAGAATACCCACTAATTTGAGGACTCCCAGACAGACATGTGCTTCCTGTCATTTATTTTTAACATGGGGCTGCAGTACTAGATCTGACCACCATAGGGCACATGGTGCTCACTTTGCTTAATGGACACCTGGATCCTGGGAAGAACCACCTAGGGACACTCAGATTGACGTTCTGATTCCAGTCCAATTGACATCAATATGATTAACATCCTTTTGCAACCTGTGAGCTGCCATGAATAGATGAGGGACTTTGAGGTTCAGTAACTCTGCTACAAGCAGAGTTTGCACAGGACCCGGTTGCAGTGCTGAAAATCACCAAGTGGATGCTGAGGCGAGATGGAAAGGAGCATGGAAACAAGTGCAGAGGGGAAGAGCAGGCGCTGTAGTGAAATAACGCAGAGTGCTCTGAGGGAGAGCCGCAGACCACTAGGTGTGCAGCTCTGAAAGCCCAGTGAGGTGACTCTCGATGTGTGAAAAATCGCTGAGCAGTCAGACCTGAAAAAGCCTGGAAGTAGCATGTACCAGAGGGAAGACACAATGTGCAAAGATGGGCTTTCATATTGTCTTATTGATCATTTCCCTCTATAGTAAGAGCCCTTGGTAAGCTATCATAAAGATATAAAATATCATCCTCAGGATGGTACAATTGATCCACCAAAATATTCTTGTTTCACCAGTTTTTCCTGTAAGCTTTGTGAGTTTTATTTCCATGCAGTTGTATTGATATAGGGGAATGAAACTCAGGACCTACTATGTCTGGTGGGATTTTGTGTTCTCTAAAATTGAAGAATGAATTTTAGGAACAACATAGGTTAAGAGTAGAATATATTTATTGAGAGAAAGAATGCGTCTGTTTGAGAGAAACAGAAACAATCGCAAGTGGGTTGCTAAGGACTTTGTCTTTTCCAGGGAATTTTATAGAGTAAAATCATGGGCTGAGATGGGTTCAAGATGGGGAAAACTGGGACCTCACAGGGCAGATGGGCATAAGATGGGACAGAACTATGGTTAGGCAATAAGATCAATAGTTCAGGTAAAATTGGTTATATTGGGGACAAATGGGGAAGTGAGTCACATAGAAAGTGGGCATTCTTAGAGAGCAGTAACTCTTCCCTAAGGGGTTGGAATGGTGACTCCAGACTCCCTCAGGGTGATAGGGAGCTACTTAGAATATCAGTCCTTAGGATATGAGTGCATTTGCTTGATCTTTTGTCTTGAGGCCTGGCACGCAGCAGGAGGTGTCTGTCTCCCACACAGTTGCAAGGTATCTGGGTTTCTGCACTGGCTCCTTTGAGGACCTAGCCCTGTCTCACTGCCTATAATATTTCTAACTAACTCAGCTGCCTGCAACAGTATCACATGCCTATGCTTGTCTTGTTATAAAACAGTGAAGATACAGAACTGTTCTATCACAAGATCATCTCCTATGTTTCTGTTATAACCGCACCCACTGCCCTTTTGACCCACTCTGCCACCTTCCCTTACAACCACTAATTTATCCTCCAGTTTGACAAAATCATCAGACCAAAAATATTATATGCATAGGTTCACAAATTTTGGAACATTTGGTGATGGTTTTTCATGAGTGTAACTTCCAAAACACTCCTGAGAAAATTCCATGCTTCACACATATGCGTTTTGTGATCCTGGAGTCGTTTTGCATGGCACAATGCACTGCACCATGGGTCACTCCCCATAGGAAGACAGATCCATGGGGTTTAGCTACTGAGTATTAGAAGATAAATTTCTGTGAACAATCATGGGTCCCTTTCTGTGTGACAGAGATTTTCATGACTGGAAAAATGTTTAGGTATCAATGAGTGAATGGCAGGATAGTTGTGTATCTAATTCTATTAGAAACTTCTAGCCAGGTGTGGTGGCACACAGCTGCAATCCCAGCACTCTGGAGGCCGAGGGAGAAGGATTGCCAGCTCAGGCCCAGCCAGGGCAGCATGGTGAGTTCAAGGCCAATTTGGACTACATAGAGAAACCCTGTCTCAAAATGAAAATAAATAAAAAGTGGGGAAATGAAAATGAAACTTCCAAATTGCACAAGAGTATGTTGGTATCATTTTATATTTCCATCATCAATAATTGATTCATCTTTTCTACACTCTTGCCATAATTTATTAAAATTTATTTTATGGTACTGGGAATTGAACTCAGGACCTTGTACTTGGACTGCCAGGCAGGCACTGTGCCACTAGCTAAGTTCCCAGAACAGGTTTTGAAATTTTTAAAATCTTTCATCTAAGAAGTGTGCATTGATGCCCCTTTATTCTTTTAGTGCATATTTTTCTAATGTAATAATGATTATGTTGACAATTTAGGGAGCCAAGAGCCCGCAGAGGGGAGTTAGGACCCTGTGAGGTGAGTCCTGCTGCCCCAAGGTGGGCTCCTGGAGCTGGCAACCTGTGCTCCAGGCAATTGAGCTTGGGCTAGCTACCAGGTACACTGGACTGAGTCCTGGAAGCTCCACAGCCTTAGTGCATCAAGCCCAGTGGCCTTCTCTCAGTTCGGGAGGCAGAGGCCAAGCTGGGACCTGACAGCCCAGTGTGGGCTGGTCTGGGGAGAGCAAAACCAGCACTCCCAGTGGTTGAGACCATACTCACCCCCTAGGACAATTTAGGGAACCAAGAGCCTAGGACACGGGACTGTGGTCTGAGATTCCATGGGCCCCAGTTTATGAGGCCCAGGTCCACCTTTCAATTTAGGAAGCCAAGAGCAAAGAGAGGGGAGCCAGCACTGCTCCAGGAGCTGAGGGTGCAAGAGGTAATTCACCACACATCCAGAGGAAGATTTGGAACAACTATCAAAGCAAGGAAATATAGGAAAATGACAAAAGGAAAGACCAAAAGGCAGGCTCAAAACTCCAGCCCATCCCAAGAAAGCTTAGAAGCCATGTACATAGAAGAAAAAAGAAGCCATACACCTGAAATGTCTGAAATGATATCAAATGAAATAAAGATGCAACTAGGGGAAGCTATGGAGAAATTCAAATCAGAAATACTTGCCCAGGTAAAAGAAGAAATGAAAAAATAGTGAAAGAAATAGTGAACACATCTAGTGAAGACACAGCTAAAAAGTTACAGGAACAAAGCAAACAGATAGAATCCCTGAATGAACACTATAAGAAACAAACAGAATCCATAAAGCAGATTCAAAGAGATATACAGGAAATCAAAAATGCTATTAAAAGCTGCCAAAACTGCCTCAACAAAAGTGAATATAGAATTTCAGACCTCAAAGATAAGATTGCAGTCAGTGAACAGAAAGACAAGATCTTTTAAAAATAACAAAAAATCAGGAAATAACAATTCAACACCTGCAAGATGATGCAAAGAAAAATAACATAAGATTAATAGGGATAAATGAAAAAGAAGGGGACAGCCCAAATGATATCAAGAGGAAATTAACAGAAGTAATAGCTGAAAATTCCCTAACATGAAAAGAGAAACTGACATTTGGATAAGTGAAGCATATAAAACTGCAATCAGCCATAACCAAAATAAAACTACACCCAGACACATAATAATCACCATCCCAGAAATCCACTACAAGAACAGAATACTAAAAACTGTTAGACAGAAAAGAGAGATCACCTATAAAGGAAAACCTATCAGAATCACAGCAGACTTCTCAACACAAACAGTGAAGTCAAGAAGAGCATGGAGTGAAGTATTTCAGATCTTAAAAAAAAAAAACATTTCCAACCCAGACTGACATACCCAGCAAAACTGTCCTTCAAAATGGATGGAGAAATAAGATACTTCCATGACAAAGAACAGCTGAAAAACTTCATGAACACCAAAGCAAACCTACAAAGAATACTGAAAGACATTCTAGAAACACATGGGATAAAATCACCAAGCAAGACAGACAATTAAACAGAATGGAAAGCTAAAGACACAACAGCAGAAAGATACATGTCAACAATAAATCAATATATAACAGTTACAACCATTAATGTAAATGGCCTCAACTCACCAATCAAAAGAAACAGACTTTCAGAATGGATCAAGAAACAACATCCAACCATATGCTGTCTTCAAGAAACCCATCTAACCCAAAAGGACACTCATAGACTGGAAGTCAAAGGATGGAAAACAATAATTCATGCAACAGGAAACCAAAAAAAGCAGGAGTAGCCATCCTGTTTGCAGACAATGTGAATTTCAAACCAAGAATGATCCAAAGAGATAAAGAAGGACACTACATACTAGTTAGGGGAAAACTTCAAGAGGAAGAGATAACAATCTTAAATATATATGCACCAAATTCCGGAGCACCCAGCTATATAAAGAAAATGCTAACAGAAATGAAAAATCAAATAAGCAATAACACAATTATAACAGGAGACTTTCACACACCATTGACACAAAGGGACAGATCAACTAGACAGAAAATCAGCAAAGACATAACAGAACTGAATCACACCTGTGAACAAATGGACTTGATAGATGTATACAGAGTGTTCCATCCAACAACATCAGAATATACCTTCTTCTCAGCAGTATATGGGACATTCTCTAAAATAGACCATCTACTAGCCCACAGAGCATATTTAAGTAAATGCAAAAGAATTGAAATTATCCCACGAATGTTATCGAATCATAGTGCTGTGAAACTAGAAATTAATGATAAAAGAAATTGCAAAAAACCTAGAAAAACATGGAAACTGAATAATACACTCGAGCAATCAGTGGGTCACAGAGGAAATTAAGAAGAAACTAAACAATATCTACAAGTAAATGAAAATACAATCACAACTTACTGGATTTTGTGGGGTGCAATGAAAGCAATCCTAAGAGGAAAATTTATTGCATTGAGTTCCCACATCAGGAAGGCAGAACGAACACAAATACACAACCTGATGCTACAACTCAAACATCTAGAAAAAGAAGAGCAAGCCAAGCCCAAGGCCAAAAGAAGGGAGGAAATTGTAAAGATCAGAGCAGAAATTAATGCAATAGAGACTAAGAAAACCATACAAAGGATCAATGAATCAAAGAGTTGGTTCTTTGAAAGAATAAATAAAATTGATAAGCCCTTTGCCAACCTTATTTAAAAAAGGAAAGAAAAAACTCAAATTCATGAAATAAGTAATGAAAAAGGTGAAATTACTACAGACTCAGTGGAAATACAGAAGATCATCAACACCTGTTTTAAAATCCTCTACTCTGATAGGTTCAATACCACTGAAGAAATAGCTAGATTCATAGATACATATGAGTTACCAAAGCTGGATGAGGAAGATGTAAAACTGCTGAATAACCCAATTTCTATTAATGAAATTGAAAATGTAATTAAGTTCTTGCCTACAAAGAAGAGTCCAGGTCCAGGTGGATTCACTGCAGAATTCTACAAGAAATAAAAAGAAGACTTAATTCCAACACTCCTGAAACTCTTCAATGAAATTGAAAGGGAAGCAATTCTTCCTAAGTTATTCCTGAAAGCAAATGTCACTCTAGTACCAAAAACAGAGAAAGACTCAACTAAAAAAGAGAACTATAGGCCAATCTCCCTAATGAACATGGATGCAAAAATTCTCAGTAAAATATTGACAAACAGGATGCAGCAAATCATCAAGAAGATTGTACAACATGACCAAGTGGGAATAATCCCAGGAATGCAGCAATGGTTCAACATATGCAAATCAATAAATGTAATCCACCATATGAATAGAGCCAATAGGAAGAACCACATGATCATCTCTATAGATGCAGAAAAAGCTTTTGATAAGGTCCAACACTCATTCATGATAAGAACCTTACAGAGAATTGCAATACAAGGTCTTTATCTCAATATGGTAAAGGCCATCTATGACAAACCAACAGCCAGCATCATATTAAATGGTCAAAAACTGAAAGCCTTTACCTTAAAATCAGGCACAAGACAAGGATGTCCATTATCACCACTGCTATTCAACATAGTACCTGAAATAGTAGCCAGAGCAATAAGACAGGAAAGAGAAATAAAAGGAGTAAGATAGGAAAAGAGGAAGTTAAATTATCATTATTTGCAGATGACATGATACTTTACATAGAAGACCCCCAAAACTCTATTGACAGACTCCTAGATATAATTAACAAATTCAGCAAGGTAGCTGGATACAAAGTCAATACACAAAAATCAATAGCATTTCTATACACTAACAACAAAAGTACTGAGAGAGCAATAAGAGAAACTACACCCTTTACACTAGCATCCAAAAAAATGAAATACTTAGGAATTAATCTCACAAAAGAAGTAAAAGAGCTATACAGGG
>PVJX010025604.1:0-26758 GCA_004027295.1 Dolichotis patagonum | reverse complement strand
GGGATCGAACTTATGACCTCGTGCTTGCCAGGCAGGCACTTAAGCCACTGAGCTAAATCCCCGGCCCACTCCTGTATTCTTTAACTTATTTTTATAATGAGCTTGTATATGTAACTTACAGAAAAATCAAAGGAAATTTAAACTAGGAAAGATACATGTTCATGATAAAGAGAATGCTAGAAAAGAGAATTGAGAGATGTATTCAGTGATAGCCAGGCATGGTAGCACATGCTTGTAATCCCAGCATTCAGGAGGCTGAGACAGGAGGATTGCCAGGAGTTCGAGACCAGCCTGGGGTACGTAGTGAGCTCAAGGCCAGCTTGAACTGCATAGCTAGACCAAGTCTCAAAATAAATCAGTAAATAACATTTAAAAAATAAGAAAGAAAAAGAAATGTACACAATGACTGCATTGGCACTGAGTGTGTGGGCTGAAGGAGGAACAGGGCACGTGGCCCCTGTGGGAGGCCCAGCAGGACAAAGGGATGTTTATAGGAAGTAAAGTAAGCACCCTCCCCTGGGTGGGTGAGGGGGCCGCAAGAGGGAGACTTTAGAGGTCAATGCTGCAATGCTGCGGTGCAGCTCTGTGTTGGAGCCCTGTGTGGTGAGGCCCTATGTTCCCTCCCAGTCTTGCAAAACAGAAAGAAATAAACAATAAATAAATAAATAATTTTGTAAAAGAAAATTTAAAAAAAACAAATAAAACCATAAAAGATAAAAAGCCGTCAGTTATACAAACAGCCGGCCTCTCAGATGGAAAGGAGAAGGGCAGTAGTGGCCCCGAAGCACGAGGGTGGCTGAGCCAGGCCACACTCTGGGCTGCCGACGAAGCTCTGTGGGGGTCACTTACCTCCGCTCTGGCTATTCCACACTTTGCCCAGCGGCCAGGTCGTGGGTCTGTCCGTAGAGAAGAGGCAGATGGACCAGGCCTTACCAGACAGGCTGAGTGTGACGTCATGCAGGTCCAATGCCACCAGACAAGGGGACATCTCAGCTCAGGACTGTTGGTGAGCAGAAATCACGGGGGCAGGGGGACACAGTAGGAGCAGGACCAGGCCGGAGACCAGGAGGGTGGGCAGGGTGCCTGACGCCCTTGTGTGGCAGAGGTGGAGAGAAAGTCACACAGGAGCTGGTAGGCCACGCCACAACACAGTGGCCTCCTCATCAACAAGCATTTGGGGCCAGGAAGGGGTCAGGCAGGTAGTGACAGCCCAGATGGGCTCTCCAGGAAGGTCACTGGCCAGGCTGCCGGTGGGAGGGACAGATGAGTGGGTGGGAAATGAGGGTGCTCTAAGGGCTGAGTGGTCCCTAGGGTGGGATCTGGCCAGAGGTGGTGGGGAGTGCTCCAAGATGGCGGGGACCCTGGGCCCAGGTGTCCACTGGGACAGAGGGCCAGTGAGCTGGGTGGTCACCTGCTGAATGGCAGATTGATGGCCACTGGGGACCCAGTTGGAGGAATCAAGCAGACGGTTGGTTGGGGTCAGGAGTTCCAGAGGGAGGATTGGGCTGGGAGTGTCCCTGTACAGAGAAATGGCCCCTGGCACCTCAGAGGGACCTCATTACCCAGGGAGCCTGGGCAGAGGTAGAGGAGGTGACCTAGCTGAGGAGTGCCAGCGTCCAAGTTCAGCCACCTACGCATGCTTTGGTGGCAGTGGGGAGACAGAATAGCTGCTGTGGCCCTGGCCAGGCTCTGACGAGCCCGGGTGAGCAACGGGGCTGACTGCCTCCCACAGCAGGGAGTACCAAGGCAGCAGCTCCGCTTGGCATCGGGGCCCTCAAGTTGGTCTCTAGATTCCTGGGAACAGGCCGCAACCGCTAGCTAGGGGCCCAGAGGTGTCCACAATTTGGGTCACTACTGCCACGCCTACTCAGGGGTCTCGCCCATCCTAGAATGCCATCTTTGTACCCTGCCCCTGCTCCATTCAAAAATCTATAGGAAGCCAGGAGTGGAGCTGCACACCTGTAACCCCAGCACTCTGGGAGGCTGAGGCAGGAGAATTGCAAATTTGAGCCTAGCCTGGGCAACTTAGTGACAATGAGACTCAGTCTTCAAAGAAAATATAAGGGCTGGGGATGTAGCTCAGTGGGAAGGCCCTGAGTTCAATCCATGTTATCACAAGAAAGTAATAAAAAATTTTAACATCCATGGATGCTGTTACCAGCAGCTGCCCTTAGGAAACTTACAGAGGAGGCAGGGTGGGCATTGATTCTTGGGTTTGACTCAGTTTTCACTGGAGAGGCTATGAATGTGGACTTAGTCAGGAAGAGAATTCCACACCCCAGGAGCAAAGCCAGCCTGGCCCAGGGTCCACCCAGAGGGCTCAGGGATGATGGCACCCTGTCCTGGCTCGCTGCACCCCACCTCTCACCCAGTGCCACCTTCCTGGAGGTCCAGATGTCCAGCCCCATGCTTGGAGCTGAGCCAGGTGGGGGCTGACTGCGGGATTTCCATGGCCGAGGGCTGGAAAGACCAGACACATTTGTGTGCAGAGTGCTTACAGCTGCCTCGAGTGTTGCTGGACAAAGACTTGACCCTGCCATGATGGCCTCCCTGCCCCTCAGGGACACCGGCACTGGTCACATGACCCATGAAAACTTAGTCACCCCACAGCTGCCAGGAGGGCCCCAGAGAGCCCAGAGCGGGTCAGCCTGTCCCAGAGATCAAGGAGCCACTGTGGCCAGGGAGGCAGGAGGCTGGAGAGTGGGCTAGGGAGTGAGGGCATCAATGCAGCATGGGCACCGAGAGCCTGTGGGCCACAGGGAGAACTTCTGCCCTTTCTCTGAGGACCAGGGCAGCCATTGCCGGGCCGAGATGGGGAGAGGGGACCAGACCAGAATCAGTCCCGTCGCCTGATGGAGAGCCACCTGTGGGGGAGCAGAGGGCCAACCGTAGGTGTCACAGCGACAGACGAGACCCCTGGACCACAGGAGCCCTCTGTCATGAGAGAGGTGCATGGAGTTCCACACCAGGGACCCTGCGCTGGCCCTCGGCTCACGATCCCAGCCCCTGGCACTGATGTTGCCTGGTGTCACCACTCAGTCCCGCTGTCTGTTTGGTTGGTACCAGGGATCAAACACATGACCTCGCGCTTGTCAGGCAGGCTCTTATGCTGCTGAACTAAATCCTCAACCCTCACTCCTGCTTTTGAGGGGAGCCCAGCTTGAGAGGTGCAGGCAGGGGGCCATGGCGTGGCCAGGATGGTTGGCTAAGCCCCACACCCGTGGGGGTGAGGTCAATGCCCGGGCTGTGTTGATAGACTGCAAAGGTCAGAGGGCTCCAGAGACCACACTCAGGCACACAGCCACCAAGTGTTAACGGGATGGCTGTCCGGCCAGAGCAGCCCACAGAGCCGATGGATCGATCAGCAGTGGCTGCTCTGAAGGAGGCTGCCAGGTGTCCGGGCCCCAGGAGAGATGCAGCCCGGGGAGGCTGCACATGGCTCAGGTTTCCGGGAAGAAGGCAAGGTCAGGAGGGAACCTCCCGCTCCCCGCTTCTTCTTTGCCTCCATCTCTGCCTTTCTCCTTCTTCCTCCCACCCTTGGGCTTCTCCACCTCACAGCCAGGGGCCTAGTGCAGAGGGAGGAAGGAAAGGGCAGGGTATCTGGCGAGGGGTGACTTGCAAGGGGACTCCTGGACCCATCGTTCCCCTGCGGTCCTTAGCATGACACTCTTTCCCGGTCTCCCTCCCCCCTCTGCAGCCTCCTGAGGGGGTGGGGCAGGAACCATCGGCCCTCTTTATAATGGGAAACTGAGGCCTAAGGCGGCTCAGACCTGAGCCTTTTGCTCCTTGTCTGTGAAACAGGAAACACTGCCCAGGTCTGGTGAAGACATGTGGTGACATCGTTAGTGGCCAGGGCAGGGCAGTGACTGTAAGTGACCCAGGATCTGCCCGCAGGCCTCCTCTTCCAAGCCTGAAAACAGGGATCCTTCTGCAGTGGGCTCCTCCTGTTGTCCCAGGCAGTAGGCACAGGAGCAATGCCCAGGTTAGGACTGTGGAGACGTCTCCGTCCAGGTCCAGGCCAGGCCTTGGCCTGAGTCCAAACCAGATGGAGAGCAAGTGGGTGCTGAGAATGTCCTTTCACCCATGTCTGGTGGGTGCCCTCCCCAGCTCTGCCCCACAGTCCAGTCTAGCCTGGAGCCAGGGCAGAGTGAGAGGAGGCCTGGGCTTGCTGGCTCCACCATGCTGCTCTGTAGCCGGGCAGGTGGTGTCTGTCGCCAGGCACATGGGAGGGTGAGGAGGGCTTCCTGGAGGAATGGGCTTCATTATGCTGCCTTCACGCCCTGGGTTAGTTCCTGCAGACACATGGCACCCATGCTTGAGGACACAGATCAGTAAATAGGTGCTTATAAATACGTAGAGCCGGGGCCTTCAATGCCAAGCACGAGAATCATCCCACCCTTCACAGAGAACTCGAGGATTTCGAAAGGGGGCAGAAGGGATGATGGAGTTGTGATCACTCTGCCTAATAGTGGGGCAGGGTGGGGTGGTGCAGCATGGGAGACTAAGACAGGCAGGAGGCCAGTGAGGAGGTCTGGGAGGACAGAGGCAGGAGCTGCAGCAGGGCTCTGTGGTGAGGACATGCAATGTGTGCTGGGGTCACGGGCAGAGCAGGGGGCATCTGAGGACACTTCTAGGTCAAGATGCCCAAGGGTTCTGTTTGTGCCACTGGCCTCGTGTCTATGCCACACTTAGTGCTGGCCCCTGAGTTCTTGTCCCAGAGCTGAGAGGCCACCTGTTCTGGCCACGCTGAGGATGGCTATTCCCACACTTTGGCAACCACACCCTCCTGTCACCTTTGGGAGACCCTGGCCCTTGGGCTGCAGGTGGGAAGAGGCCTAAGGAGCCCTTTCCCTTGCCGGGAATCTCTGTGAAAACCACTTCACATGACAGGAAGTTTATTACCTCCCAGTGCGCTTCCTGCCTTGCTCAGAGCAGTCCAAGCCCTGGCTTGTCCTTGGCCCTGCTGCCTCCTGCATCCATCGGCCCTTCCTTCCTGGGCCCTGCAGGATGGACGGAGGCCTGCCTGGGGAAGGAGGCAACCTGGACCCAGCCCAGTCAGTCAGCACCGTTTCCACTTGCCCTGGGCCCACAGAAGTCTCCCTGATGCTGTGGGTGCCGAGCGCTGAGCGTGTGGCTGTGTGAACAGGGTACCGTTCTTGGGGAATTCTGCAAGCCCACCCCTCCTCTTCAGCCTGCCACCTTGAGTGTGGTGCTGGCCCTTTAAAGCTGATCGGGGCTGGCTTTGGGGGGAAACAGCCCAGATTTCTGCCATCTGCTCGCAAGCCTGGGCTGGGGAGGGGGGGGTCACCGCAGCCCCCAGCAGGGGCATCGGAAGGGCAGGTGGAGCCAGTGGCATTGATTGCAGTAACCTGATCCCGCGGGGGAGGTGACGGCAGCCGCGGCAGCACAGCAGCGGAGGAAGCGCCCTGCAGCTGAGGGCTGGGCGGCCGCGCCGGGCGGGCGGTGGGCAGCTGCTGCCTCCTCTCCCCGGCCCATCCATTTTTAATGAGCTCCCCAGGCTTCTGCAGCGGCCAGGACACAGACAGGCAGGCCCAGGCGGTGGAGGCCGGAGGCCACAGTCCTGCCTCGCTGGAGCCCTGGCCCCCCACCCTGGTGGGCATGAGAGGGCAGCCCTGGGGCCCCGCAGCCCCCAGGCCGGGCCGGGCTCTCCATGCAGCTGGCACTGAAGATGGATTCGAGCCCAGACAATGACAGCTGGTTGGAAGACCGGTGGGAGCACTGGTAGGGGCTGGGGCTGGCTGGGGGCTGTGGGAGGAATCAGGGGCCCTCCTGTGAGCTCCGGTCCCTTTTTGGGGTGACTGAGGTGAGAGATGGGTGTGGCCCTCCTGGGGGCCCAGGCATCGCCTCTCCTGGGTGACCTTGGAGGATGGGTTTCCTTTGCTCTCTCTTGGTCCCCTGGTCTTAGGGAAAAGGCTCCGATGTTCTCCCCAACTTCCTTGGTGTCCCACTCATATCAAACCAGGAAAAGAGGGTCAGGGTTAGGGGGAGAGGTGCAGCGATAGCAGCCTTGGTGGCCAGCTAGCCCTTCACTCTGAGGCGGGCACACAGAGCTGGTCTGGGGTCTCTTGGGGCCAGTTAGGACTCCTCCAGCCCCAGCCTGGGGCCTTCCTGACCCTATCTGTGCAGTGTCCTGCTCCCGGTCCTGCTCCAGGTCCTGTCACTGGGCAAGAGAACTTTGTGGTTGCAACCAAGAGTGTGGCAGGAGACAGGATTCTCTTGGAATGGGCCGGACATTCCCACAGTGACAGCAGATGTCCCTTCACTCAGTCCCAGGGCTTATGGGTGGGGTGGGGCGGCCCATGGGGCAGTCCCCCCCCCCAGGCTGCTGTGTCCTCTGCCAGTACTTTGGGTCTTGTTATTGTGAAATGCAGTGAGCCCCCTATTTTACGCATGCCTTGGTCTCAACTCTGCATCCTTCGTGGACAAACTGGCCTTAGCAGGAGACATCTCCCGAGGCTCTGACTGCTGGGCCTTCCAGGCACTGCCTCCAGGTTGGCAGCAGGATGGGACAACTCCAAGCTGGGAGGAGCTAGAGGACCTGGGGCTCCTTTTGGCAGGAGCCCCAAATTCTTTCCCCGCCTTTGGTGCAAATGAACAGAACCCTGTTCTCTGGGTCTTGACTTGTCTTCCTGAGGCTGCACCTTGGGAGAGGTGATAGGGAGATGCCAGTGGGCTTAACAGTGGCCCTGGGTTATAGTTCTGTGTTTCTGTCCCCCCCAGGCTCACCCATGACATCAGCCTGGAGGAGTTCGAAGATGAAGACCTCTCAGAGATCACGGACGAGTGTGGCATCAGCCTGCAGTGCAAAGACACCCTGTCCCTGCGGGTAAGTGCTAGCTCCTGAGAGTGCCTGAATAGGGTGGTAGGATGTGTAGGGATGGGAGTAAGGGCATCTCATCATTAAATTAGCTTTTAGCACCCTCAGGAAGTGAAGTGACAGGTGGGAAACATCCAGTGCAATGCTTGGCGCCTCTTGGGTGCTTGATCAGAATTTACTTTCTAGAACTGGGTTTATTTCTTTGCCAGGGCTAAAGCAGAAGGCAGCTCCTTCAGTCAGCCATAAGCAGAGAGGGCTGGAGGTCTTGAAGTCTAGGGCAGTGGCAAGGGGTTAAGGGCAGAGCAGTTCTGGCCAATGGCCGGAGGCGGCTCAGGGTGGGGTCCTGTGGAATCTGCAGTGCTTTGGGGCAGGAGGAAAACCAAGCACTGCCGGAGTAACTCCCACACTGCCAGCACCACTGTGCCACCCCACCCACCCCACACAGCCTGCCCAGCCCTCTCTGAGCCCAGAGACGGCTTGTCCCAAGACTTACTGCTGTTTTGGGCCCCTTTGCTTTGCTTCCTCCCTTCTCTGAAGATAGCAATGCTGTCATGGGAGGTCCTCAGCAGCTGGGGAGTCTAGGTCAGATGGGGATTCCCGTTGCATCTTTTCATAACAGAAAGCAGGAGCCGGCCTGCCAGGGGAGGCAAGGGTTTAGTGGGAGGGTGGGTAGCAAGGTGTGGTGCTGGGGGAGCTGCGGTGTGGGCTGGCTCTGTGTTGACTTTCTGCTACACAGAGCTTCTGGAAGCTCTGCCTGGCAAGTGGAAACCAAGGATTGACAATAATGTTCTGGTACCCCAATCTTCCACCCTCTGGCCAGACCAGGGAGGGATGGAGGTGGAGGCCACTTATTCTGGTTTCAGGACTCTGGCATGGCTTCTCCGAGGTCATATACCTGTTCTGAACTCTGGTACCTTCTTTCCCCCAGTATGCACAAGCAAGGCCCCAAGAAGGGCCCTGAGGCAGTGCTAGCTAGGGATGCGCCTCCATGGCGCCTCAAGCAAGCCCCGGGGGGCCATCACAGTGCCAGGGACAGTGTCCTCACCTCTAAGAAAGTGGGACGCAGCAGTGTACCCAAGCAAGGCAGCCGTAGGGGAGAGAAGGGTTAGAGGATCTGTCCAAGGTGCCAGGGACTTAGTGGCAGGGCTGGAACCAGCACGGGGCTTGGAACTCAAGGCTGGGTTAGCTGGGGGAAGGATCTCTGTGGGCTGAGGCAAGTACACAGGGAAGGGTGAGGATGCCAAGGCCTAGGTTCCAGGTGCCCCTCCCTCCGCGTCCCTCTTCTGGTCGCTGTCAACTCTCGCGTCCCCACCGCGGCCCTCCCACTGTCTTCCTCGCTTGGCTGAAACCGTTTTTCCTATTTTTCCTCACCATCTCCTTCAAACACAAATCGCAACCCCACCCCCCATCCCTTGTGGGGCCCGAACGCCTTGGCGACCCCTAAGTCCCCATGGCAACAGCGGTGATTTCACTCTGGGCTCGGCTTACAACCCGGGTGAGGTCACTGGCCGTCGTCAAGGGAACGGGAGAGTGCAAGGAGTCTGGGAGGGGGCCCGTGGGTGAGGACAGGAGTACTGTGGGCTGTCCAAGGCGCCTATTGGCCTGGGGAGGGGGCGGTTTCAGCTTCCTCGCTGAGTGTGGACAGAGAGGCTGTTCTCTCCTCGAGGCTCCTGCGCGGTTCCCTCTCATCCCCACCTCGCGCTGGGTGAGAATGGACTCGCCCGGTTGTGGGCGGTGCTTGGCGGTCGAGGCCCCGCCCCTCGACGCGGCCCCGCCCCTTGACGCCGCTCCGTCCGCGCCGCGCAGCCCCCGCGCGCTGGGCTGCTGTCTGCGGGTGGCGGCGGCGGCAGTGCCGGGAGTCGGCTGCAGGCCGAGATGCTGCAGATGGACCTGATCGACGCGGCGGGGGACACTCCTGGCGCCGAGGAGGACGAGGACGACGACGACGAGGAGCGCGCGGCGCGGCGGCCTGGAGCCGGACCGCCTGAGGCCGAGTCCGGCCAGGAGCCCGCCCCCCGCATCCAGAGCCAGGGCCCGGGCAGCGGCGACACTTACCGGCCCAAGCGGCCCACCACGCTCAACCTCTTCCCGCAGGTTCCGCGGTCTCAGGTGCGCTGAGGCCAGGACCGGGGACTGGACCCGGGCGGGGGGCGGGGCCCCAGGCCGAAGGCGCCGTAGGGGCTGCGGTGAGGGTCCCCATATCCCGCGCGCCGGAGACAGGGCCTCGGCCCTGGAGTTAGACCTTAGGGGGCTGAGTGTAGCTGGCTTGGTCTGCAGTCTTGAGGAGGAGTGAAGAAGTGAAGGGGGCTGGCAGGGATGGGGAAGAAATGAAGTCAGAGGAGGGAACAGGGCTTTGAGGGTTCGGAAGGAGTTTGGAATCTTTGGGAAGGACGGGGTTTCCCTCTGGTGATGGGGCTCATGGTGAGGGCCAGAGCAAGGGGCATCCTAGGGGTGGTCCCGGAGCTGGGAGAAGTGGGGCTAGGGCGCTCAGGGGCAGCAACCAGCCTGAAAGCTGGGCAGCTGGGAATTCCAGAAGGCAGAGTAAGGAGGGGGATGGAGCTGCTTGGCTGAGTTGGGGACCTAGGGCCCCTGGCCGGTGGCTGAATGCCAAGCAGCGTTGAATAGCGCTGTGAGGCTAGCTGTGGCCCTTTGTCTTACAATCCCAGACCGGAGAGGTACTGAGGCCTCCAGGGAGGTGGGGCTGCTGGGGATGGTGTGGGGCTGCAGGCAGAGGGTTGGTCCCTTTCCCAGATTCCTGGAATGGCTTTCGGCAGCCCGGCTCATGAATGTGAGGGCTTGCAAGGGTGTTCCCAGCTGAGGGAGCCCAAGTCATACAGGAGAATGGTGTACGTGGGCACCCTGGAGGGGTCCCAGGGGACTGAGAATGTGGAACAAGAGAAAGCTGCTGAGGCTACTTGTCACTCCTCAGTCGTGTAGGGGGGGGCAGGGGGTTGGGCTGTGGTATGGAGTCATCACTTGGATTCATCCTAGGCCCCCAGGCCTGCTGTTGATACTTCTGCAGGCTTTTTCAGCCTCTCTCAGAGTGTCACTGGCCTTCCGTAGGCTTCCTGAGCTTCAGAGCAGGGAGTATGCCTGTCCTCCCCTGAGCTAGATTTGAGCATCTTACATGCAAACCCCTGATGTCCGGGACTGTGGGTCCATCTGTCCCCAGAGGGTTCCTGCTACCCTCTCATCACAGACTCTGAGGGCTAGCTAACTGCCCTGAGCCAGGAGGGGGGTGTGGCCTGCGATTCTCAGACCTGCACCCCAAGGCTTGGGAGTGAGGCCAGGGCAAGTGGAAGCGGGAGGGCGAGGCCCAGGGCCTGGGGATGGCCTAATGGGGGGAGGGTCAGGGCCTCCCTGTGCCGGGCACTGCTGGCCACATCTTCACAAGGGCCTTTTGTCCCCTGCACAGGACACACTGAATAATAATTCTCTCGGCAAAAAGCACAGTTGGCAGGATCGGGTGTCTCGATCATCCTCACCCCTCAAGACAGGTGAGCCAGGACCCTTGTCTTCCCCGAGCTGGAGCTTGGTCTGCCCTGCTCAGTGCTGGGTGCGGAGAGCAGACCCTGCGGCCTCCATTTGCCCAGCAGAGGTCAGGTACCCACCGGCACCGAACACCTGGCACCAACCCAGCTAAGGCCAAGGGCAGCTGCTGTGAGTGAGTTGCCCAGTCCCGACTCAAGGGCTGTTGCCAGAAAGCCTTGCTTAGGCTCTGGGTGAATACGCCATGGGTGACAGGGAGGTTGATGGGAGACTTGCTGGAGACACCTACATTTCCCTGACCTGTCTGCCTGCCCTCCAGGGGAGCAGACGCCACCCCATGAACACATCTGCCTGAGCGATGAGCTGCCACCCCAGGGCAGCCCCGCCCCCACCAAGGATTGTGGCACTTCCACCGACAGCCCTTGTCGCCGCAGCACGGCCACCCAGATGGCACCTGTGGGTGGCGCCCCTCCTGCTACCCCTGGAGGCCTGGGCCACTCCCATCGGGACCGAATCCACTACCAGGCAGATGTTCGGCTGGAGGCCACAGAGGAGATCTATCTGACACCTGTGCAGAGGCCCCCAGACCCCTCGGAGCCCACCTCAGCCTTCCTGCCACCTGCAGAGAGCCGGATGTCAGTCAGCTCTGACCCTGACCCTGCTGCCTACCCCTCAGCAGTGGGCCGGCCTCACCCCTCCATCAGTGAAGAGGATGAGGGCTTCGACTGCCTGTCATCCCCGGAGCGGGCCGAGCCACCAGGCGGAGGGTGGCGAGGGAGCCTGGGGGAGCCGCCACCACCACCACGGGCCTCGCTGAGCTCGGACACCAGCGCCTTGTCCTATGACTCGGTCAAGTACACACTAGTGGTGGACGAGCATGCCCAGCTGGAGCTCGTGAGCCTGCGGCCATGCTTCGGAGACTATAGTGACGAGAGCGACTCAGCCACTGTCTACGACAACTGTGCGTCAGCCTCCTCGCCCTATGAGTCGGCCATCGGGGAGGAGTATGAGGAGGCGCCCCGGCCCCAGCCCCCTGCCTGCCTCTCCGAGGACTCCACACCCGATGAGCCCGACGTCCACTTCTCCAAGAAGTTCCTAAACGTCTTCATGAGCGGCCGCTCACGCTCCTCCAGTGAGTCTTCCGGGGCGCGGTGTGGGAGCCAGTGGGGTGGGGGCGTCCCAGAGCCCCACCTGCTCACTGAGTCACCACACCAGCCTGGGCCGGAGCCAGGCCACCATCCTGCAGCCCCGTCCCCTCCCTGCAGGTGCTGAGTCCTTCGGGCTGTTCTCCTGTGTCATCAACGGGGAGGAGCAGGAGCAAACCCACCGGGCCATATTCAGGTGAGGGCAACCCTCCTGCTGCTGCATCGGGCGCCCACTCAGTCCCCAGGGCAGTATTCACCTGCTGCACCTAGCAGGGGATCCTGAGGAAGCCACGACTATGGCAAGGTGCCTGGCACACAAAGGACACCTGTCACTCCTCAAAGCCCACACCCTCCCATGATCCGGGCATAGCACTTGAATCCCATGACCACAGTTCATCAGGACCTCTGCTCACTTCCTTGGCCAGTGGACTGACGGGCGACTGATGTGTGTCTGGCGCTGGCCTTCCAGGGACTGATATTGCAACAGGCACACTTGATGGTTTGCACACCCAGTGGTGCACATCTGTCAGCCCAGCACTCATGAGGCTGAGGCAGGAGGAGTTGTGTGAGTTCGAGGCCAGCCTGGGCTACATTTTTTTTTTTTTTTTTTAATTGGTACCAGGGATTGAACTCACGACCACGCACTTGCAAGGCAGGCGCTTATGCCGCTGAGCTAAATCCCTGGCCCCAGCCTGGGCTACATAGTGAGTTCAAGGCCAGCCTGAACTGCATAGCACAACACTTTCAGAACAAATCAATGATGTCAGTGTGACTCCCCAGTTCCAGAGGGGCCTGGCTTGAGAGGTCCTTGTGAGGAACTCCTATGTGGCCCTGTTGGGGACAGGTTTGTGCCTCGGCATGAAGATGAACTGGAGCTGGAGGTGGACGACCCCCTCCTGGTGGAGCTGCAGGCCGAGGACTATTGGTACGAGGCTTACAATATGCGCACCGGTGCCCGTGGGGTCTTCCCTGCCTACTACGCCATTGAGGTCACCAAGGAGCCTGAGCACATGGCAGGTAGTGTCTTCCCCTCCTAGGACCATCGGCCCCGCCTTGGCTCACCTGCCCTGCTGCCAGGTGAACCTACGCCCCAGAACTGGGCTGGCCAGGGAGGGGCTGACAAATCCAGGTCATTTCCCAAAGAGAAAAGTTGGAACCTCTGGGGGTTGTGGTGCTCTCTGGGAGCAGTGTCACCCGCACTCCCTGCCTGCTGTCTTCTGTGGGGTGCTGGGGCCCCTCCAGTTGGCTGCACCAGCTCCTCACTTCATGCTTATTTTCTAGCCCTGGCCAAAAACAGCGACTGGGTGGATCAGTTCCGGGTGAAGTTCCTGGGCTCTGTCCAGGTTCCCTATCACAAGGGCAATGATGTCCTCTGTGCTGCTATGCAAAAGGTACGTCTGTCGCCACACTCTCTGGGGGACAAGGATGCAGGGATCTACAGCAGTGCAAGCCTTAGGAGCCGGGCCTGGGACAGGAGGAGGGAGAGATGGCACCTAACTCGTCCCTGGCCCTGGCCTGCAGATCGCCACCACGCGCCGGCTCACCGTGCACTTTAACCCGCCCGCCAGCTGCGTCCTGGAGATCAGCGTGAGGGGCGTGAAGATTGGCGTCAAGGCGGATGACTGCCAGGAGGCCAAGGTGGCTGCCCCGCCCTCCCTCCTCTTGCCCCAGCCCCCGTTTCTATAGGCCTGCCCTGGCAGGGAGAGCGTCCCCATTCCTGCTGTGGCTGGTGACCACGCTCATGCTTCTCTTCTCCCTCCTGTAGGGGAATAAATGTAGCCACTTTTTCCAGCTAAAAAACATCTCTTTCTGTGGATACCATCCAAAGAACAACAAGTAAGCAGAGGGACAGGCAGGGCATCAGGTGTGGCCTGGGGGTGGCTCCCTGCCTGTCTCCCACAGCAACGTGTCCTCCCACAGGTACTTTGGGTTCATCACCAAGCACCCTGCTGACCATCGGTTTGCCTGCCATGTCTTTGTGTCTGAAGATTCCACCAAAGCCCTGGCAGAATCCGTGGGGTATGTATGTGTCCCGCCTGGGCCCCCAGGAATCAGGCCTTGAGGTACAGGCCACTCCCACCGGTCCCAAACTCTGGAAACCCACGGGGCTCCAGACCTGGTGTGGTGGCCAGAGAGGCAGGGGGAGGGGGTGTCTCAGGAGTGATTTCCAAGCTTCTTGGCTGCTGGTCTTTCCTTCACCTGCCACCTCCCTCCGGGAATGGGGACACAATTCTTTGGGGACATAGCCTAACACTCCCAGGGGCTGGGGCACCCGCTCACCCGTGCCCTGCCTTGCAGGCGTGCATTCCAGCAGTTCTACAAGCAGTTTGTGGAGTACACCTGCCCCACGGAGGACATCTACCTGGAGTAGCAGCCACGCCCTCTGCACCCTCCAGCCCCCAGGCTGCACAGGACAGCAGGCTGTGGACAGGACCCAGCGCTGCTCCGGAGGGACACTGCCCTCCCCCCCAGAGGACGGGATGTTGGGGGCAGGGTGCCGAGAGAGCGGACGGGGTCTACTGTAACAAAATTGTAACATACAGATCAGATCCATCTATGGAGGACAGAGTGGCTGCCTGGGGACAGGAGGGGCAGGGCAAAGGATGCCCATTCTGGGAACAGAGGCTCCACCCCACCCTGGGCCTTACTTCCCTGCCAGGGGCCCTGGCTTCTGCCTTGACAAAGCCCATGCCACCTGCAAGTGCCCACTGTCCCCTGTCCCCAGCCCCTACCAGGAGCCCTGAGCTCAGGCTGAGCCCGGCCACCTCTGGAGGACTTTCCAGGAAGGAAATGGCAGTGGGTGGGGGCGAAGTCGCTGCTGTCCACTCTCACCCCAGGGCTGTGGCTGGCTCCCACCTCCAGCTCCTGCACGCCGGCCCCAGCAGGTAGAGACGGCCTCTGACTGGCCCAGGCCAGCCCTACTGTGGTCTTGTCACCCTGGCCACAACTATTAAAGTGCCATTTCCTGTCTGGACCACAGTGCCTGTGTGCTATGCAGCCCCTCCAGTGCTACCTCGGGCACATGCAGGGACGCCTGAGCCTCTGCTGACAGAACACCTTTATGCAGATCCATCAGTCACCGCGGGCGGTGTCCTCATAGTAATAGTCAGCCATGTCCGGCCCGTCCCGCTTGCGCTGCTCGGCCCGGGAGAAGAGGGGCCAAGGCCCTTGCCGCCCTGGGTGCCTGAGCTTCGGGTGCCTGGGTCGGATCCCGTAGTCTGAAATGAGAACGGGGATATTTGGGACAGGACTTGAAAGGAGGCTGCCCAGGACTGGGATGAGCAGGGCTGGCCCTGGGCCCTCTGGGGGACCCCCCACTGTGGGAGGCAGGAGTGGGGACAGGAGGAATCCTACCATCCTCCAGGTTGGACAGCGGCTGCAACAGTTCCAGGGAGGCTGGCAGTTCTTCAAGAACAGGCCTGCAGGAGAGGTTAGGTGCTCAGCCTGGCCCCGGAGGCCACTGCCACCTCCTTGAGTGGGGTTGGCTTAAGGCGGGGGACTCGGCACTCCCCGAACCCTGGAACCATGGACTAGCTCCTCCCCCAGGAGGGCAGGGGCAGCACCTCACGGGCTGGGGGCACAGGACCCTCGCTGCCAGGACAAGGTACAAGAAGAAGAGGCTGAACCCAGCCCTGGGGCACAGAGTCCCCAGCATGGTGGCCACCATCTCCTACACGGGTCCTGCTCAGGTTCCGCCCGCCCCTCTCCACAGCGGCTCGGAACCTGCCGTCACCCCCCAGGCCACCTCACAAAGGGCATCATTCTAGGGCTGATAGAGGCAAGAGGCAGGCACTGTGTTTTACAGACTGGGCCAGGAGGTGCCAAAGCAAACCTTGTCCTGGTGTCAGGGCCCAGGTCTGTGGTCACATCTCAGATTGTCTTGACCTTACCTCTTGCTGGCTTCTGTTCCCTTTCCTGTGAGGGAAGGAGACACATGCAGTAGGCCCTTAACCGACAGGGCTGGCTGCCGCCACCCTCACCTCTGCCTTTCCCACCACACCTCAGGCCCAGAAGGTCCTGGCAGGTGTGAGGCCAGTGTGGGCCACCCATGAGTGGGGAGGCTGTGAGGATCCTCACAATGAGCAAAGGGCCTTTGGTGATTTGCTGCCTGGGGGTCTCCACCACCCCTTGGCTGGGGGAAGGGCTCCTGGGAGGGGCAAAGCTTTGGGCCTGCTCCCCAGAGTGAGCTGAAGGCCAGGTGGTTTTCTTCTGTGGGGTCCCACTGCGCTACACTCGGTCTTATTTCAAGATGGGGGTCCTGCCAAGTTTCCCAGTTCAGCCTTGAACTTACAGCCCTCCTGCCCCAGCCTCCTTAGTAGCTGGTGTATGCCATCATGTTCTCACCCACTTAACACGACGCAAGCTTCACGTTAGCTTCTGTGCCATGTACGTTATCAAACAGCCCAGCCCACTCCCCACCTGTGGCATCAGAAGCCAGGGCTGAGCCCAGGGTCTGCAGCTCTGGGATACCGTTGCTGGTCCCTGAGGCCGAGGGGACGCCCTTATTCCCAGCCTCTGCACCTGGTCCCATGTCCCTCAACTGCACCAGTGTGGGCCTTTCCCCTGTGCCGAGGGCCACACACTCATTCCCTTCTCTCCTCCTTTGTTCTGCAGACAGCAGTTTGCCAACTGCCTCAGCGTCAGGGTTGCCAGGAGGCAGCGCCCTGCATTCTGGGACCTCGCACTTCTGCACACAGCCTAACACCGAAGCGCCTCTGAACCCACCTCTTGGGGACTGCCATCTTCCCCCAGCCAAGCAGTCCCTAAGGCCACTTGGGTCCCCTAGGGCCTCCCTGTTCCCAGACACTGCCTTGTTTGGCCATGGCTGGGCGTCAGCTGCCGTCCTCTCCTGTCCAGCCCACCCTCCACCAGTGCCTCAGTTTCCACACAGCCCCTCCCCACTGTGAACTGCAGAGCAGCACCGGGTCCCCTGCCCAATTCTCCTCCTATCCAGCCCAGCCTCCCATCATCTGTTTCTGCCCCACAACCCCCATCCCTGTCCCCCACACCTGTGCCACTCCACACGGCCTCCCCTGCCCACCAGAAATCTGATGCACATGGCCAGCTGTGGCAGCTCAGACCTGTACTTCCAATGCTCTGGGAGGCTGAGGCAGGAAAATCACAAACCTGAGCTCAGCCAGGGCAACTTAGTGACTTAGGCCCTGTCTCAAAATAACAAGAGACTCAGGATGTGGCTCAGCCAGCAGGAGGGACCTGGGTGCAATCCCGGTACTGTAAAAACAAGCAAACAAAACAGGGTGGGGTCTGACTTTGGTGGCACAGGCAAAGCCTGGGCTCAGGTCCCAGTGGAAACAGTAACAACAGAACGGTAAGAGTTGCAGCAGTTTCTCAGCCATTCCCACCACGCACCCCCCAAGCCAGGCCAGGTCTCTGCTGAGGGTGGTGATGCAGAGCCAGACCCGTGCCCACTGCCTTCTCGAGTGCGCAGCCTCTGGCAGGGCCTCCTGTGAGCCAGTGCCTGGGACCGCTTGCTCAGGGAAGCCAAGGGTCACCAAGCCGAGCTGATGAGCCATCAGGTGGCCCTTCGCCCACATTCACCCTCACTGCAGGCCTAGGTGGCTTCCCGGAGGTACAGTGGAGCTGTGCCATGGTGAGGGTACCTCAGAGGTGGTGGGGCCTAAAGACAGAGGGGCCCAGGTGCAGAAGGCACCCGCTAACACCTGAGGGGTCACTGTGGTCTGGGATCTGCAAGAGGGAGGATCTGTAAGGAGGGTCTTCTTCCCCAGGGAGGAGGACAGGGCTGGTGCGGAGGACAGGAAGCTCAGGCCGTGTCCTGGCCCTTTCCCTCCACAGCAGCTGGCCTGGCTCTGGACTTGGCCACCCAGAGTTGGTGGGGCAAGTGTGGGAACCCCAGCCCAGAACCCTGAGCCCGGCTTTCTCTTGGGAGGCTTGGCTCCCACTCCTGACTCTGTGCCAGCCTGGTGCTGGCCCCAGCACCATCCCATCCTGGGGTGGTCAAAGACTTCAGCCACAAGGCATGCAGGGAGCCATTGGGCAGGTCCAGTGCAGTTTGTCTGTCTCCACCAGGGGCAGTGAGAGAAGCAGGTCCCCTGCAGCTGCCAGAGCAAGTGACGGCCTACGCCTGGGGGGCTGTCGCAGCTTCCTGTAGCTCCCAAAACTCAGAGCTGCTGAGGCTTCTTGGCTGGCGACAAGGAGACGCTGGGCGCTGGGCACGGAAAGGCCGCAGGTTTGGACACTGCCAGTCAGTTTTATTAGGGAGGAGGGGCCCAGAGCAGCAGAGGCTGATGTGGGCCCTGCCCGGAACAGCGGCCCCACACCCCGCCCTCCCTGCGCCCCACTCCCGGATGTCTGTCAGCCCCAGTTGTAGAAGTAAATTTTCTGCCAGGTAGGCAAGTAATCCATGAGTGGCCCTGAAAGCAAAAAGGGGACAAGTCAGGGTCAAGGGCCGGACCCGGCCTGCTCCACGCAAGACTTCTCACCCACCACTGCCTGACACAACTGCTCACAGCCACCAGCGGGACCCCAACTCTCTGCCCTAGGGAGACAGCACTGCCAGGGCCTCTGTTCCCGTCCCCATTCACAGACAAGGATGGTCAGGCCCAGGAAGGCCACCCAGCTTGGCCTGCCATCAGCTCTGTCCTCTTCCACCCAGGTGACAAAGTTTCCCGTCACTCCAGGGCCCTGGGCTGACAGCTGATGTGCTGCAAGCACCCTACTCACGGGGCACCCTCCTTCCGGCCACCTAACTTCAAACTCCCTCTCTCTGCTGTGACAAGAGCCAAAGCAGGCTAGGAGCTGGCTGTGCACAAGGTCAGTGACACCCCGTGACCACAAGCCATGCCCACTCACTCGCCACCAGGTTGCCACCGGGCACGTGGTCTGCCAGCAGCTGCAGCAGGAAGAGGATCTTGGCCCTGCACAGAGAAGAGAGATGGGGCAGCTGAGTGGGGCGTAGTGGTGCATGTCTGTAATCCCAGCACTCAGGAGGCTGAGGCAGGAAGATCGCTGAGCTCCATGTCAGCCTGCCCTACACGGTGAGTTCAAGGCCAGCCTGAACTATAGAATGAGATTCTGACTCAAAAAACCAAACCAAAACAAACCTAAACTGGAAAACAAATAAGATACAACATTTATGGACTGAGGGTGTGGCTCGGTGGTACAGCATCTGACTAACATGTATGAGGCCCTGGGCACTGGTTCCTGGCACTAATAAAAATGTTTTTAGTATTTAGCAAATGTTTACTGTTAACATTTACCCAGGCAGGACTGTGTGGTCTCAGTCACTTACAAGCTGCAACAACCCTGTGGGTCACCCATGATCATCACCCCCATTTTATTTTATTATTATTTTTTTTTTTGGTACCAGGGATTGAACTCACGACCTCGCGATTGCCAGGCAGGCACTTAAGCCACTGAGCTAAATCCCTGGCCCATCATCCCCATTTTATTGCTGAGAAACTGCAGCACAGAGAGGTCAAGCAAGCTGTCCAAGGCTGCACAGGTACAGAGCGGGCTGGCTCCGGAGAGCACGGAGTGGGCCGGAAGGGGGCGCCTCCCCCAGAAGCCTGCACCCGGGCCCTGTCCTCTGTACACAGGAACTTCTGTCAGGTTCCGAGGACGGTCAGGCTAGGAGAGTGGGGGCCAAACCCAAGGCTGTGTACCCGGGAGCCACCCCGCAATCACTGTGTCTGAGAACCTGAGACCCTGGTAACCTCTCCGCCTCCTAAAGGGCAGGAAAATGCGCTTGTGCACAGGGCGGCCCACCCATGTGAGTGTCCTCTGGAATGCTTTCTCCTGCAGCAGGAAACAGCATTTGTTTGCCCTTTTTTTGAGACAGGGTCTCACTGTGTAGTCCAGCCTGGCCTCAAACTCATGGCAATCTGCTGGCCTCAGCCCCTTAGGTGCTAGAATTACAGGCCCATGCCACCATGCCTGGCTGAGCTTTCAGTCTTGTCTAAAAGTGGCAGAACTGCCAGGCAAAGTTCTTTCCAGTGAGGTGGTGTTAAATATGACATATGCTTGCTTTCTTCTGTCTTGGGGAAAAACAGGTTGGTTGGCCATCATATTCAGTGCAACTCTACTTAAATTTCCAGTACTGGAAAAAAAAAAAAATTCCAGTAGTGGATTTAGCCAGGTGTGGCGGTACAGGCCTGTAATCCCAGCACTATGGAGGTAGAAGCAGGAAGATTTCCTTGAGTTCAAGGCCACCCTGAACTATGCAGTGAGACCTTGTCTCAAAAAACAAAACAAAACAAAAACCAAGCAAAGACAGCAAATGAGAATGTCAGATCTGGGATCCAGTCCTAACTAGGCTGCCCTGACCTCTTTGAACCCCAAGTGCCTGTGAGACTTGGGGAAAACCCAGACTATTTGACAAGAAGATGGAGAGAGGGGCTGGAGGCTGTGAAGAACTCGCTGCTGACACTGACTTCGAGCTTCCTGGCAGTGCCCTGGGCCCTGCCTGCATCTTTCCTGCCACTAAGCGTTCATGTCCACAGGTGCTGACAGCCCAAGAGCTCTGGGGACAGGTAGGATTGGCATCTGGACAGCCAGGGAAAGAGGGAGAAAGGGCAGACGCTGATGACGGTGCAGGAGCAGTGCCTGCAGGGCTGGGTGGCGGGGGTGGGGGGGTCCTTACTCAGAGAAGCGGTCATAGAACGGGGAGCGCAGCAGGTAGTACAGCAGCAGGATGGTCCGCCGCCGCAGCTCCAGCCGCTCCCTCCGGGTCAGGCCCTTTTTGTCACTCAGGAGACTCAGGCTGGGGTGAGAGAAGCCAGTCAGGACCAGGCTCTGATCAGCCCCAGGCCAAGGAACACAGGAGCAGCCACAGGACAAGCAGGGGCCACTGCCTTGCCAGCTGAGGCGGGGCGTGCAGCACGAAGCCCCCAGGGAGACCCAGGCTCACCTGGTCACATCTAAGACACCAGAAAGGAGCCATGGTGTCCAAGACCGCCGACCCCAGAGGCCCAGACTGAGCACTGATGACCAAGGTGTCAAGGATGTCTCCAGCACAGGCCCGGCCCAGGCCTGGCCTTGGCCCTGGCCCTACCTGCCCCAGCCCCAGCCCAAGTGCCAACCTAGCTCAGCCCAGCCTAGGCCAAGGATACGGTGCAGTAGAGGCCGCGCTATGTACAATGACTCTGCGATGGTCTCCTGCAGCCCCAGGGGTGTGGTGGGGACACTCAGCTCTTCATGTTGCTTTGGTGGGATCTCCCGCTGCTGGGGGGCTCCCCAGTGCCTGGAGTTCAGGGATGGAGCTAGGACAGAGGTGGCAGACCAGTGAGCCGGGTCAGGACAGGGAGGTGACACTGATGGAGGCTACACTGACCTCAGCACTGAGGGGCCCACTTACTGTTCTGAAGGGTACGCATCACTCGGTTGGACCGCTTTCCCACATAGGACTGCTCCTGGTCACCCAGGCTGTGGTGACCATCTAGCGGGGACAGAGAGAAGGCCACACTGTCAGAGGGACACACTTCTAGCACAGCCTGTGAAGAACACATGTGGGGTAAATGTGGGGGGTGGGGGCAGCAGCTGTGTGTGTACTCGGCCTGCCACCAGGTGACCATCTGGAAACCTCCCTGGCCTGGGGAAGGGAACAGTGTCACCTGCGACCACAGCCAGCCAAGAACTTAGGCTTCCCAAGGAATGGAGCCAGGCAGAGAGGGCCCAGACCAGCCATACATGGGAACCACAGCAGCCCCGAGGCCACATCCCCTGAGCCCATCTCTGCTGGCCCACTGCAGGTGACCACAGAGGCCCGAGGCTGACAGGCAGTGTGGCCACACAAGGCTATGGCTTGCAACACAGAACAAGTCCAGATGAGGGTGCACCCCAACCTCCAGGAAATAAAGGATATGGAGTGATGGGAATCTGCAGGTAAGTTCTGTGGCCAGTTCTACTGCAGAACAAGAAAGCAGCTTACCTGGGGGCTGCGCCTGGGTCTCCCTGTCCAGGGGAACAATGGGGGGCGAGGTCTGGAGGCCAGCCTTGAACCAGAGCAGCAGGAACATCCGCAGGATGGTCCTGAGAAAGGGAACCACAGGGCTGGGGGACATGGCAGGCAAGCATAGGGCAGAAGTGCCCTACTGAGCACCATGTCCACAGCTGGCCCAGCCACCCTACCCTGGACCTGCCCTCCATGGCCCAACCTACTTGGCCAGCTGGATGAGAGCGATGACAAGCCAGCGGCCCACTTCGCCCCACACCTTGGCAGCCCCCATCTCCATGAAGACCTCCACGCACTCCAGCACGCTCAGCCATGTCAGCAACTTCTGCTGGGACAGAGACTGCAAGAACCCCAGGCCCAGAGGTCAGGGGACTCTTAGGCCAGGAGATGGGGATGTTTCCCCTCTCTGGGCCTAGGTGGCAGGCCAGCGTTCAAATGCTAACTCCACTGCCACCAGGCTGGGTGCCCTCAGTCAGGCTCTGATGCCTACTGAAAACCAGTTTCAACTAAGGCGGGGGGCACTGACACTTGGTTTGAGGAACGTCTCACATTTTGAGGTCAGAAATGTCCCGCACACAGGGGCTGCTTATTACTGTGTTGTTCCTGAGTCCCTGGGCTTCCCACCCTCAGCTTGCCACGGGCAACATCCTCACCACGGGCAACTTTCTCCGAAGCTCCTTCCGCAGGATCCCGTCATTGAGCAGCACAAGAAGGTTAGAGGCCGAGTACACTGAGGGGCAGAGGCTGGCCTTCAGAGGTAGCCCTGCAGCCTCCACTCCTCCCTCTCCTTCTCCCCAGAGCTCCAGCGATCAGCTGTCCTGTGCTGTGTTCAGCCATCCACAGGCTATGTGGAAACCAACCTGCCTCTACACCCACTTCCTCAGGGCTCCACTCCCCCGTACGACCCAGTGTGGGCTCAAAACAAGATGGGCTGATCTCAGTAACCAACTGGCTCCTCCCCTGCTGGACAGTACCAGCCACCCAGCTGCTCAGAAGCACCCATGGTGCGCCCAACAGCCACACATGTGGCCCCACCTCCTCACCTGTCCCCTCTCCGCAGCCTGTGCCTGAAAGGTTGCACCATCTTCACCTTTCCATAGTCAAGTCATCTTTTGGGGACTGTGATCTCCAACACTCCCTGGCCAAACACTCCTATAGCAATTCCAGTTTGGGAATTCTAGACTCTGGGAGATCCTAATTGGAGTCCTGGTTCTGCAGCCATCAGGGCTGTCCCCTAGCCTCGCTGAATTTATCCCCTCAGCTGGGCAGCGAGCACAAGAGTGCCCACCTCATTATTGTAGAGGGTAAGCTGGTATAGGCAGGTAAGGCACTTAAGCCAGTGCATAACTAGTACTAAATGAAGTCCTCAGACCTGTCTCCCAACTATGGGGACACAGAAGGCCTTGGACGGTGGACAACAGACCTTTGTCCGACTGACTTACAGCACAGAGTAACCTAATAGCCCTGGACCTCTAGGCAATGTGGTCACCCCTCGCGGGAACCCTCCCAAACCCAGATCGTCCCGCAGCGCCCCAGAGCCCAGCTCACCTAGTTCTGACAGTTCGTGTGAATCGGAGAAGCGACCTGGGAGGAGGTAAAGGAGGCGTCGGTGAGCATTTGCCTCAACCTGCAGCTTTGGGTTCCCGGACTCCCCTTTCCTACTTCCTACGGGAACCTGTACGGGACTTGTCAAGCACAGCGATCACTATCCTGATTCACAGGGAAAGGGGGCCACAGGGATCACAGACCAGGGCCCCGTAGGAATAGGTCAAAGGTCAGGATGGCACCTGCCAGCAAGTAACTGAGGCCTCGCACTGCCGTCTCCAGCTGGGCCGTGGCGGCAGGGTGACGAGTCACGTACTCCTGGTAGCGGAGACCCAAAAGCCGCAGCTTCTCCATCCCGCACCGGGCACAGGCAAATCCACGATCGACTGTGCGACTGGCTGCGGCAACCCGCTTCCTGCGCCCTCCTTCCTGCTTCCTGTCCTAGGCCCGCCCCTCGGTTGCTTAACTTCCGCGGGCTCCTGGTACAGCAGCAGGCGGCCACTGGGGCAGCGCTTAGCAACTGCGGGCCTAAACCCGTCCTTCCAGCTCTTTCAAATCATTGGCTGACTCGGTCTCCGCCCACCGCCCTCCCGAAGCCATGTGGCAAGGCTCTTAACGCTACTTGGTTGGCCACCCTTGCGCCTGCGCAGTTAGAGCCCAGGGAAAGCTCCGCAGCAGTCTGAGCAGTTCATCCCAGAGAAAGGAGACTGAGCCCTGAGTCTTTCCAATAGAGCGCCGAGACGCTCGAACGGGAGGCCTGACTTACAGGATTTGGGAGGTAGTGTGGAAGAGCTTCGATTAGACTTGGGGAGGCGCAGGGATTGGGACTATGTCTCAGTAGGTGCACGTTTGACCAGTTGGCCCCGACTCCGGTCCCCCGCAGGAGGTAGTGCTTGGGAAACTGAGGTAGCGAGCTGGCCAGCCTCTTAGCGCACGTCGTTAACCAGCAGATTTAGTGGTCTGGCTTCGGTTCCAGCTTCCTCAAGGACTGCGTTCCCAAGAGGGCGCACGTGGACACCCACCTCCGCGGAGAAAACCCTTACCCTGGCTTTTGTTCTCTGCCCGGGATGGCCTTGGATTTCTCATCTACTAAATGGTTCAAACTCGGGATCACTCTCAGAGCTCTTTCTGGCCTTCAGATGCACTTCCAAAGAATGAGGACCTCGCCTGGGGCACACCTTCCCAAACCCCTGGTGGAGACAACAGCGCTACGGGGAGGCAGCTGATTGGCTGTGGGGGAGGGGGCGTGGCATGGCTACGCCACTGGGGACGCTGCCCGCGGATTTCTGATACGTGGAGAGTAGAAATACATTATTTTACCTAACCTCCTCCTCTGGGCTTTATCTGTAGACAGGCAAGGGTCTGCTTGGGAACTCCCAGCCACGATTTAAATGCTGGTGTAGTCCGAACGCTGAATTTTAAGCCTACCCTGCCCCTAGTTTTCTTCTATATCACGTGGAGAATTGGTGTCCACACCAAGGAAGACAGACGAAGGAGAGGTGGCCCCGGGATAAGTAGAGGTCCCTGTGCAGAAGAAGCGATCGTGGACATGTCTCTCCACTAGCTGGGTGCCACGCTTCTCCTGGTAAACGTGCCAGTTGGCAAGAACACTGTGCTCAGATGAGGAGTTAGAGGTCTCAGTGGCAGGGCAAGGCATTAAAGGAAGGGACCCATAGTAGTGCCCTCTAGCTGACTGCCCAAAGCGCAAGAGCGGTGACACAAGGCAGCTCCTTGGTCATGAAGTAGGTAGCAATTTGGTTAGGATGTGGGCTTGGGTATTAGAGCAGCGTGCACCTCTTGGCAGTCTCGGCTTCCTCCTCTCAGGGTCTTAACTGCAATGGAGAAGGAGGAGCCTGCTTCCTCAGCACTGCCTGGGCTGGGGGTCCTGAGCCCTAAGGAGTGGGAGGGACACAGAGGAAAGCCTCCAGCCCAAGGACAGAATATGTAACCTGTATTTTCTCCCCCACCCCCAGGGACCCCTGACAGGTCTCACAGCATCCAGGCTGCCTGAATTTCCTCTCCTGATGGGACCAAGAGACTAGTGCAGCGGGCAGTGCCCAGGGGCAGACAGGTGGAGTGGCCCCTCCCTGCTGGACCCCTTCCTGGACCTGGCCTTGCCTAGACTAGATCTTCATCCCTTCAGACCACCTCAGATGGCAGGGAAGAGACAGAGACCAATCCAGCATATACAGATGAGGACAGTGGAGGCTCAGAGAAGGGGCCTGTCTGCTCCAAGGTCACACAGCAAAGTCCTAGGCAGGGCTGGGCCAAACTGGGTCTCAGGCACAGAGGACCAGCATCCTTTTGTGTGCCCAGACTTGTGTCCCTCTCCCCGCAGCGTATGCCCAGAGCACCCTTTGGAGATTGACTGTAAGCCCTTCCTTTTGCCCTGCGTGCCAAGGTTGAGTGACAGAAAGTCCCCCAAAGAGGAGATGGGGACCTTACCTCACTCAGGGTAGGCAACAGATTCACTGATGCCCATCGCAGAGAGAATTGTCAGGGTATACTGATGCCCATGAGAGGAATTAGGGGGGGTTATTGGGCAGAATGAAAGAAAGAATAGAGTGTCATCCTTGTCATCAGTGTAGTGCTGGGATTACAGGCTGCTCAAAATTGAACTTCAGAAACAAAACAAACAAACAACTGCAGTTTATAGTTGGATATGGTCATGCAGGCCTATAATCCTAGCATTCTGGGAGGCTGAGGCAAGAGGATTTCCAGTTTGAGCTCAGCCTAGGCAATTTAGGGATAGTGAAAGCCTGTCTCAAAATTTTAAAACAATTTTTATTTATTTATTTAGTTTTTTTCTTTTTGAGACAGGGTCTCTCTATGCAGTTCAGGCTGGCCTTGGGCTCACTTTGTAGTCCAGGCTGGTCTGGAACTTGCAAATGATTCTCCTGCTTCAGCCTCCCAAGTGCTGAGATTATAGGAATGGGCCACCGCTCCTGGGGCTGCAACTCAGTGACAAGGGTCTAGGTTTACTGCCTCACCCAAAACAAAGCACAATTTTAAAAACGTGTTTTTCCTTCTGTCCTTTCTGCTATTATTTCTTTGACTCTACCTCCTGATCACAATGGGATCTGCAGACTCCACTGTCTCTCAGGGACTCCCCCATCCCTGTGTACAAGGCTTCTCCTGGATCAGGCCCTGCCTGTGTCCCCAGCCTGCTCCCTCACAAAAAGCCTCAAACTAGGGGGGAGGAATCTTCCACCCTCACCCCTGCCTGGAGTAGAGATGAGGATCAAGGAGCTAGAATTCCAAACTCTGGATGCCTGGCGGCTCCACTTTCCCCCCCTCATACCTTCCCTCCATTCTCAGACATACAAGGACTCACCATCAGTCTCCATAGCAACCATTACCCCTGGCCTCCAGAGACCTAAAGTGTGACCCCACCCCACCCCCAGGGACAGGCTTCCTGGCCTAAGAGAGGAGGCTGGTTTCTCCTTTGGGGTTGGGCCAAAGCACTAAGGGGAGGCCTTCGCAGGTCCAGTGAAGCCTACGGAGGGCAGGTTCTCATCCCACCTTTACTCGCATACCGAGTACTTGGTATGTGTAGCCCTAGCGAGGACCCAGTGCGGGAGCAGACAGACAGGAGCCAGTCCCTGGAGCAGCTTGTATTCTAGGAGGGGGGCGCACACAAACCAGCCAACACCTTCTACTTTCCCCACATGCTGGGTGAGGGTGTATCAGGCAGGGACAAAGTCAAGAGCAAGTCGTAGGGCAGAGACCCTTAAGGGGAAAAGCATGAGAGGGGTGCTGGGATTGGAAGAGGCCAGGGGGGTTTCCATCCAATAGCTCGTCCAGCCTCTC
>PVJX010025603.1:0-17500 GCA_004027295.1 Dolichotis patagonum | reverse complement strand
AACACATGCAGAGATTTTCTAGCAGTGCCAGTGGTAGAAAAATATTGGTAACAAACTACCTGTTTCTCCACTGGGGATACAACTTATGTAGAGCCAGTGAAACACTAGTGCCATTAAAAAGGGGTCATCAAATGTTATCTTTGATGTATTAGGTAAGGGAGAATCAGTTTAAGGTTATAAAAGTTCGACTAAGATGAACCCATGATTTTCATGCAAAAATAGAGTGAGCATTCTTGGGAAAAATGTGTAAGGAGATACTTTTTTCATTTCTGTGTGATGGGATTAAGGGGTGGTTTTATTTTTTTGTTTTATTTTTCTTTATATTTTTTTGTTTTCAGTCAGATCTTCCTGGGGTTCTGTTGTAATCTTTAGCTTCAGAGCTGGAATACTTTATATCTGGTTTCCCAAGTTCAGACTCGTCAGACTTGAGATGTTCAGAGTAATACGATTCCATCCTACCTACATGTTAAGAGTTTTTTGGTGTGATAAAGGAGCAAAATGTAAGAAAAAGTAAAAGTGGCCTTTATTCCAAGGACATGGAGAGGAGCCCATAATCGACAGCAGTTTGGGTTTTCCCTCTACCCTGGATATATGGGGTATAGGGTATATGTAACCTTTGACTGGGGGTGGTGCTTAAGGTGGGTATTGATGCACGAGGAGCTGATTGGAATTTTTTTCCTGCGCACTGGGCAAGGATAAAGAAAGTTGTAATAGAGGAAGGAGGAAGTGACCTTAGGGTAAACATTCCCATTTGGCCTTCCACCTCCATAATGTCCTGTAATTTATTCTAGGACATATTCTAGGAAAGAGTGAAAACTCTTTCACTACACAACCATATTTTCCCATCGGTTTCTAGAATATATTCTGTACATTTTAGAAAGTAATAGTTTGATTTTACCAGCTGATGTGATTATGCCTGCTTTCTTCTTGCGGTTCCTTCAGTGGAGAGATCTTTTTCCTCTATCTCGACACACTCATTTCTTCAGCTTAAGACCTCACAGTCTGTCCTCCCATACAGATCTTGTCACTGTTTAGTTTTTTCAGGTTGATTCATTGTTTTTTTCTCCCTATCTACTGTTACCCTTTCTTTCTCAAAATCACAGTGGGTTTTCTACATTGAGAAATGTAGAAATTCTACCTTTGTCTTAGTTACTTTTCACTAGTCGCTGAGACAAAATACCTGATGCCCAAAGTTGGGAAAAGAAAGGTTTATTTCTTACAGTTTTTGGAGGTTTCAGTCCATACTCAGTTGGCTCCAAGGCAGGGTGGCATGGCGGGGCCGCAGTTCATGGCGGCTGCAAACAGCAAGGTAGAAACCAACAAGAGAGAGAGACACACCTTCTTCCTACCATTACATCACATCCTGGCTCCACCCCCTAGGAGGGTGTAGCACTGACACCACCAATCCAAGCACTAGACAAGGAACCAATCACAAATGCACAATGCAAATACATGAGGCCTGGGGGCCACCAACATAAACCATGACAACCTTGAAACAGATGTGTCCTAAATAATTTGGATAAGGGATTGTGTATCTGTGCTTCATTCTGTTTGCTAATCAGCAAGTAGCCAAGGAGAAGTACTTATCTTCCACCTTCACAAATAGTTTTCTATTCCAGCTGCTTCCTTTGTGTATTTCCCATTTTCCCTTAACATTTTATATTTATATTTATATTTATATTTATATTTATATTTATATTTATATTTATATTTATATTTATATTTATATTTATATTTCCATTGTCTGAATGCAACAGCTTGTAAAATGAAAGTCTGTGCTGTGTGTTGAGATGTAAATCTAGGTACGGTAGATAGAAAATAGACTGCAATCCTTTTAAGCCACAGACACTTGTAGTGTTGAAACCAGACTAGAATTTGGGTTCCATTTGCCTGTATCTAGATCTGAAATAAGTAAATCACCTCCACCTATCTAGTGAAATTCAGTGGAATCAAATGGAAAGTTTGCAGATAGTACTTCTTATGGGTACTGTAGCATGTTGTTTCTTATTGTGCTTACAATTATGTGTACATTCATCCAAATGAAGTTGTTGAATGCCAGCAGTGTTTGCTAACTACCCATAACTCATTTATATTATTGGTGATTGGTGAGCAATCAAATAACAGCAACATGTCAGTAACTTACTCTACTACTTTTATTTTTCCCTAGATTTTTTACCCAGAAACCACAGATATCTATGATCGGAAGAACATGCCACGATGTATATACTGTATCCATGCACTCAGGTAATTAGAGTTTTCCTGGTAAAATAAGTAGTTTGAGAATGATGTCTCAATTGAGTCTGTATCTTTTTGTACATGATATAAGAATAAACATTTTTAAAAATTAACTTCAGGATTTTAAAATAAGATCAGATGCTAGTATCTTCATAAAATGGTGAGAAACAGCTGTGTTTTTCTAGGGAGTAGAAAGAAGGGATTTGTTTATTACCATAGTAACAGGTAATTTTGTTCTAAAAACATTTTTTATTTGTCTAGTGTCTTTGTGAACTCTACATTTCACTTGGGATATGTTCTCTTTTATGTAGTCATCTATTTTTGTTGTTGTTGTTCGTATTCTTTTTGTTTTTAAGACAGGGTCCTGCTATGTAGTCCAGGCTGGCCTTGAACTCATTATGTAGCTTAGGGTAGCCTCGAACTCATGACGATCCTCCTACCTTAGCCTCCCAAGTGCTGGGATTACAGGCGTACACCACCACTTCTGGCTTTCCTTGCCCTTATTAAGCCATTTGTTCATTGTTTTTGGGTTTTTGAGACAGCGTCTTATTATGTTGTCCAGGCTGGCCTTGAATTGTGCCTTAGCCTTCCAGTTGCTGAGATTATAGATACATACCATCATGCCTGGCTATTAATTCTTCAGATAGTTTTTTTATACCAACACAAATATAATTTGTGGAACTAATGATCATATTTAATATCTAAAACAAAAATATCTATCATTTAATATCTAAATATCTAATTTAATTAATATCTAAAGCAAAATTTTTTTCAAAATTTCCTGATGAATTTGGAAGATAACTGAATTTTAGGTCTTAAAATCAACAGGGTACTCAATTGGAAGGAAAAGATGTTATGCAAGAGGGAGGGTGGGTTAGGAAGAGGGTAGATACTCACAGTATGCTGCAGTAGTGTGAGATAGTAATGTGGTGTTTAGTGAATGGACTTGATGACCCTAGAGAAGCTGACAGGGCTGGAGATAATAGTTCGGTGGCACAGTGCCTGCTTGGCAAATGTGAGATCCTGAGTTCAATCCCCGGTAAAAAAAAAAAAAAAAAAAGCCAAAAACCTAACAAAGAGAAGGTGATAGGGAGTAGGACATGAATTTGTTTCTTTGCTCAGACTTCTCTTTTTATGTTGTGTCTTATGTGTATACTTCATAAATGTTAACCACATGAATGTGGATGGATAGGGTTAATCTGGAAGAAGATTGTTGTTCCTGGTTTCTTTCCTTTTTCCGTTACTGCTGGGGATTGGTGTCAGAACCTTGTGCATGCAGAGCACCTGCTGCACTACTGTACCAGACCCCAGCCCTGCTCAAGGCACGTGCTGAGTCCTTGGTACGGTTGGAACCGGTGTGAAACACAGGAGAGAATGGATGTAACTAAGGACTAGGGGAGCTCTGGTGTGAGAATATAGCAGCTTCAGATATGTATCTGAGCCAAGGTGAAACTGAGCCACAGCTACACTGGTTGTGTGAAATCAGCATGTACCAAGGCAAAGCTGGCAGGATTGCTCTGCTAGTCCTAGAGCTGGGTCCCAAGCCCTCCATTCTCTGAAAAACAGAGGCAGATAACAGGCTTTTCTGATGACAGAGTCAGAATGGTAGCTTGGGGGAGTCAGTGCGGTTTTCTGTCTCCTCAGCATGTGGAGTTTCTACAGGAAGTCTGCCCAGGGCAAAGCAGCATGTCCTGCCTCTCCCTGGTGTTGTTCCTGAGGGCTGGGTGGTGGGCTGGACAGTTGTGGGAAGGGTAGGTGACCACCAGGGCTTGCTTCATGCAGAAGACCTAGAGAGAGAGGTGCTCAGAGCACTTCCTAGGTCCTTTTTCTGCGGTTGGGGAAGTGCTGTCACTTTTTTCCCTTGTTGTCAGTCATTTTGAAATACTGTCTGACATCATCCTGGAGGTGGTCATTGTACTTCAGTCAGACTGTTACTGTGTAGGGAATGTGCCACTCTCCAGTAATATGAATGTATTCATATAATTTCATTTTCTCTGATGTTTCACTATTTCTAAAAACTGATTTTTTGGGTCAAATGGACCTATAATACCTTATCTTTGTTTTACCCTGTTTCTGAAAATTGAGTTGAAATCTAATGTGAGCTCATTTATTTGCAAAATCTGATAGGAATAAATTGTGGTTATTTAGAATATTGATCTATTTTGTATGATCATTTTTATTTTTTTCTGCTGAAAAGTGTTAGATTAGGGGTTCTGCCTCAGGTGTGGTGGGGCACTTTTGTAAAATACTGTATATACTGCAGAACCTTCCTTTTAGCTGAGAAATTCTGCATTGGAATATGTATGGTTCAAAGAATTTAGATTAGGGACAATGTAGCTATACTGGATTTTATGTGCTGATCAACACATGTGTGTGTAAGAGTTTTTATTAATAATCTTTGAAATTCATTTAGCGACATCTGTAGTACCCTGCATTCAGCAAGGATATGGAACCCAGATAGGCTAACCTAGTCTTCTCCGCCCGTTGCTACAGGGTGTAGCTTAGGAAAAAGGAGAGGACAGGAAGCCTAAGCTCAATCATAGGCTCCTGGGTTACAGGTGCCTAACAGCTTTACACCTGGGAGAGCACCAGCCCAGTTCATTGTTGTGTTTACCTTTAGGATTTCAGAGTTGCAAGTTTGAACCTAAGTTCTTTTGATTCAGAGTAAGAGGATCCGAGTGGCTATTGTAATTCTAGTCACAGCTCCAATATCACGTTAAACTGCTAATAACTGCCTCCTAATAAAAGACGGTGCCCTTGCTCTACTTTTTATATTGATGCTGGTGCCTCTGTACCAGTATTACCATGGAAACAAAGAGAATTCATACTTTGTAGAACTGAGAAAGTGATACACTTAAACTTTCTTAAATATGGCAGCCATGTTTTTTTGTTTTATAATGGGAATAAAAAAGGAAGATATTCCTTAAGAAAAGTACTCTTAGGGGCTGGGGATTTAGCTCAGTGGCTTAAGTGCTTGCCTGGTAAGCACAAGGTCATGAGTTCGATCCCCAGTACCAAAAAAAAAAAAAAAGTACTCTTACTAATTTACAATATAGGTAGGGCATATTGGAGGAAAAAAAATGTATAAGGGAGCATATTACATGTGTAGAGTTTTTTTAAAGCGATTTTGCTTTGAAAAATTGTTTTTGAGCTGGGCATGGTGGCATATTCCTATAATCTCAGGACTTGAGAGCTGAGGCAGGAGGATTGTTGCAAGTTCAAGACCAGCCTGGGCTACAGAGTGAGCCCAAGGCCAACCTGAACTGCATAGTGAGACCCTTTCTCAAAAAGACCAAAAAAGAAAAATTGTTTTTATAGATTTATTAGTTTGTAGTTTTTGTTTTGTTTTGTTTTGTTTTGTTTTGTTTTTTGTACTGGGAGTCAAACTCAGGACTTTGCGCTTGCCAGGTAGGTGCTATGCCACTGAGCTACATCCCCGGCCCTTTGCTTAGATTTATCATTTTCTGAGTAGCATCTTTATACAGTTCTGTCTTGAATGTTTTACCTTAAAAGCATATGTATGTTCATCTACTGATGAACATATAGGTTGCTTTCAAGATTAGCTATTAGGATTAGCTATTAGCATTGCTAGAAACACGGGCATGCATACATCACTGTGGTATGAGGTCTTTAACTCTTGTGGGAAGAAACCTTTAAGAGAAATCACTGGGTCAAATGGAATTTCTACTTGTAGTTTTTTGCATACTCTCCATACCAATTTCCATAGTGGTTGTATTAGTTTACAGTCCCATCAACAATGGAGATGATGAGATGGCTTGCTTTCTCCCTGAAGCCTTGTCTCCCTGAATTCTTGATGGTAGCCATTCTTTCCGAAGACAGAATCTCAGTATTGTTTTAATTTGCATTTCTCAAGTAGCCAGTAGTGTGGAACTTTTTTTTTTTTTTTAACATATTGATCGTCTTTATTTCTTTATCTGAGAAGTGTCTATTTCAGATCCCCATGTTTTAATTGAGTCTTTAAATTCGGGAGGTCTGAATTTTTGAGTTCTTTACATATTCTAGATATTAGTCCTTTGAGGATATCTGACAAAAATTTTTCTCCATTCTGTAAGTTGTCTTTTTATGATTGGTTCGCTTGCTGTAGAGAAGTTTTTGAATTTGATAAGATTCCATTTGTTTCATGTGTAGTGAGGATTTCATTCAGAAACTCTTTGTCTACACCTTGGTCTTTAAAAGTTTTACCTATTTTGTCTCCCGGCAGATTAGGTGTTTCTGTTCTAACATGTAGATTTTTAATCCATTTTAATTTTAGATTAGTGCATAGTGAAAGATGCTAGTTCAACCTTTGGCATGTGGATAGTGAGTTTTTCCAACACTATTTATTAAAGATGCTACCTTTCCTCCAACAAAAGGATTTGGCCCTGACATGTGCCCCTCTGATGTCTTCCAGTTTATTGCTTCTGATCTTCTTGAGTTTCACTAAATATGATACAGTTTTATGTTTATCTGTAAAACAATAATATATGGGAGGCGGCTCTAGTTAGACATTGGTGTGTGAGACTTTTGTTTGTGGAGTATTAGTGCTTGCACTGAGCTTACCTCCTCAGCCCTTTATAAAATTTTTAGATTTTGAGACAGGGTATTGCCAAGTCACTAAATTGCCCAGGTTGGGCTCAAGCTTACAATGTTCCTGGCTCAGTCTCTAGAGTGCTGGGATTAGCTTGTATGAAACTTTTATTGTCCCTGGTTTCATGGGCCTTAGAGGCTAGTGTTTTTCTTTTCTGATTTAAAGACTAAAGGTATAAAATATGTACTTTAAAACTCTTGAATTGCCTGTATTAAACTTTACATCAGTAATATGAATTCAGTTTGAGTAGGATTTGCTGTCTGGGCCTGGTGGTATGTGCCTATCATCCCAGCACTGGGGAGAGTGAGGCAGAAAGATCACCAGTTTGAGCCCATCCTGGATACCTCAAAATAAAAAATAAAAGCGTTGGGGATATAGTTTAATAAGGTAGCCATTGGTTCAATCTCTAGTACCACTGCCCCCCCCCGAAAAAAGAGAAAAAGGATTGCTATCTGAATCATTGTTTGAGTGTCTAAAAAATATTTTATTACCTAAAACTTACCACAAGAAAGTAAATAAAAGTGAAGAGCACTAGGGATATAATTCAGTGGTGCAGCGCCTCCCTGGCAAACACAAGATCCTGAGTTTGATTCCTGGTACCAAAAAAAAAAAAACAAAGAAACTTACTAATAGTAATTATATTAACATCTAATTATACAGTTAATTAGTTCCAGGACTAAGGGTTGAGTTTGTGTCTCCTGATTTCCATATGGTACTTGTTCTTTACATTCTTTGATTTTTATAGGATTGTTTTGTTACATAAAACTAAAAACCCATTCTGAGGTATAAAGTATTCTAACTTAAAAAGAGACTATTGTAGGAAGTCTCTTTGTTCATAAGATTTTTATTCTTCAGCCAATATTCTCCTTTAAATCTAGGAGCAACAGCTCAATGCAGCTGTGAGGCCTAACTCTTCCGCGTATTGTGTCTTCTAGTTTGTACCTGTTCAAACTAGGTCTGGCTCCTCAGATCCAAGACTTGTATGGAAAGGTTGACTTCACAGGTAAGGATGTAATAAACTTAGCAGGAAATGTTTGATTTATGTGGAAACAGCTTGGGAAGTCGACAGTAGCAATTTTAAAGAACTAGGGCTTTAGAAATACTCTGGTAAGAAAAATGAAGGGAACATAAATAACTTGCTTCTCCTAGTATGATGCAAAAATACTAAACTTAGAATTCAGGCTCTGGTCTCTTATTTATGACATGGGCATAACTGCAGAAACTTCTCAGTTTTCTTGAGAATAGTATTAACATACAACATAAAACAATAGTATTAGCATAAAACATTAAATGTTTGTGTGTGATGAAAAAAATATGTCTTTCCCTTTCCTTTCTAGCTAGTACCTGTTGAGGGCAAATCAAAGGCAAGAGTGGGAAGTGAGGTGTGATGGAGGACAATTTAGTAATTTTAAACTGGTTGTGATTGTGTATGCCTGTAATCCCTGCACTTGGGAAGCTGAGGCAGGAGGAGCCCCATGAGTTTGAGGCCAGCCTGGGCTATGATATGAGTTCAAGGCCAGCTTGAAATACATAGTGAGACTGTATCTGGGGGAAAAAAAGTTAGTAATTTTAAGTTTCTTTGGCTGGGTGTCTCTGTATGTGCAAGTCTGGTTTTTTGTGACTCTGATAGCATCGCTGGGTGCTCTGAAACTTTATAAGGAGAAGAGATTTATTTAGCTCATAGTTTTGGAGGCTGAAAGTCCAAGATAAGTTGACCCCATTGGTTTGACCTCTAGAGAGAAACTGTCATTTGACATCCTGGTGGGAGCACATCTGTGAATGAGAAATCACATAGCATGGCAGGAGCCAGACGTGGGTGCAGCCAGTCTTAGTTTCCTTTCCTTTCCTTTCCTTTTCTTTTCTTTTCTTTTCTTTTCTTTTCTTTTCTTTTCTTTTGTTTTCTTTTCCTTTCTTTTCTTTTCCTTTCTTTTCTTTTCTCTCTTCTCTTTTTTCTCTTTTCTTTTTTCTTTTCTTTTCTTCTTTTTCTTTTCTTTTCTTTTCTTTTCTTTTCTTTTCTTTTCTTTTCTTTCTTTCTCGAACTCACAACCACCTAAGGCAAGCACTTAGGCTGTAGAGCTATATCCCTAGCCCCTTTTTACTTTATTTTTTTGTACTGGGGATTGAACTCACAACCATGTGCTTGGCAGCCAGGCACTTATGCCACTGAGCTAAATCCCCAGCCCCAGTCTTGGTTTTCTTATGGCAGCGTGCTTCTCTCTCTCTCTCTCTCTCTCTCTCTCTCTCTCTCCTTTCTCTCTCTCTCTTCCTCTCACTGTCTCTCTCTCTCTCTCTCTGGGAACTTGGGGTCCTGAGGACCTCCCTTAATCCTGTCTGCCAGCAGTGTCTCCAGGGACTCGAGGACCTCCCATCAGGTCCTGCCTCTTACAAGTCCCGGGCCTCTCATAAAAGCATCAGATAAGCCGCATCCAGGTCTAATGTGTTGTTCTCAGGTGCCTGAAGAGGCTTGGGGAGAAAAGGCAGCACTCTAATATGGCTAGGGAAAAAGACAGATTCACATTTTTCCGCTGGTGATTATTCTGCCTGAGAGGCCAAAAAAATTAGTAATAAAGCTTTTTAGATTTTTTTTCTCTTCCTTTCCTTTCCTTTCCTTTCCTTTCCTTTCCTTTCCTTTCCTTTCCTTTCCTTTCTTCTTCTTCTTCATGCTCTTGCTGTATATTCTAGGCAGCCTTGAACTCACTATGTAGTCTGGGCTGGTCTCAAACTCACAGTGATCCTCCTCAGCCTCCCAAGTGCTGGGATTATGGCATGTGCCATTATGTCCAGCTAGTATGTATCTATGATATTTTTCCTTCTAGGGAAGTTGTTCATCAGACTTGGGGCAAGGCCAAACCTTGGATATTGTTTTGTTTATCATTTGGCTTTCTGCCTTAGAACCAGAATAGTAGCTAGTGATTTGCATTGTAGAGGTTGAGATAACTGATTCGCTTTCTGAGCTGCTTTTAAAGATTCTATTTGTTTTATTTCAGTTATTTATTTTTTGATACCCCAAAATCCATCTCATGACCCTGTGCATGCCAGGCAGGCACTGTGTCACTGAGCTATATCCCTGGCTCCATAATGCCTTTATAGCTGTGTCCAAGGCTCTGCTAATAGTAGTGGTGATTGCACATAGCAGGTACTGTGCGATGTGCCTTCACACATTATTCATTAAACTGTGGCAACAACTTTAAGAGGTTGGATGCTATTTTAAGGTTCAGGAATCTATTTCTCTGAGCTATGGTGCATAACTGGGTCTGGTGCATAACTGGGAAAGGTGCATAATTGGGTCTTCATTCTTTCCTGTAGAAGAAGAAATCAACAACATGAAGATTGAGCTGGAGAAGTATGGGATCCAGATGCCTGCCTTCAGCAAGATTGGGGGCATCCTGGCCAATGAACTCTCTGTAGATGAAGCTGCATGTAAGGAGAGAGGCATTTTCTGGGTTCAAATGGGATTGTTGGTACCACGTTCAGTAGTTGTGACTGTGGTGGTGTTCTTGGACGTTAGGAATTCTAGAGAGTTCAAATCTATAGTTGTAATTGTAAACACTGCTATAGTCTTCTGTGCTATTGTTACTTGGAAATACTGATTTTGGTTACTAGGAAAGTGTTTAAAAAGTAGGTTCTACATTTCAGTGCCTGTTGCGTTTTTTCTCCATATGGTATTTAACAGGCAGTAAAGGGTTGAACATTTTCATAGCAAATGTTTCTTGTAAAGTTCTCTTAGGATTGTTTCTCTGTGTAACTGCAAATTCAGCGTGGGTGACAGGCATAGCTGTGGCTTTGTGTATCATTAAGAGGAGACCAGGTTTGAAGACCTAGGTGTCATTCCTATGGCTTCAGTTATATTTTTCTGTCCTTGAAAAGGAGCCTTTCTCTATAATAGGAGGTTGCAATATTGTTCTATATATGTCATGTACACTGTTTAGTAACCTTGCTGTTCTGTGCCTTTTTATTTTTAGTACATGCTGCTGTTATTGCTATTAATGAAGCTATTGACCACAGAGTTCCAGCTGACACGTTTACAGCTTTGAAAAACCCCAATGCCATGCTTGTAAATCTTGAAGAGTCCCTGGCTTCCACTTACCAGGATATACTTTACCAGGCCAAACAGGACAAAATGACAAATGCTAAAAACAGGGTAAAAATGGAATATTTCTTCTTTCTAATTAAATTATATTATTTTATAATTTGATGGTGCTACTTTAAAAATCAGTTTACTGAAGTGCTATTTACCTACTGTCACCTACTTTAAACCATCACCCCAAAGAGTCCCCTGACAACTTCTCCCTCCCCTGCCCTGACCCCAACGCCAGGCAGCTGTAGTCTATTTTCTGTCACTACATTTTACCTTCTCTGGATTTTCATACAAATGGAATTATACAGTATTTGGGTATGAAGACTAGTTTGACCTCTGTTTTCTTCTTGAATTTTGTGTAATGATGTTTTGGAATGCGGCCATTAAAAATCGACAGCCCCTGGAGCTCCAGTGGCACAATTGGTTAGTGTGCTGTACTTACAAAAATTGGCAGCGCCCTTTTGAAAGAAGGTTTCCAAATATTTGCTTGGTCCTTCTGTCTCAGTTTCTCTGGGATGAAGTATTTCTTTACTGTTTTTTAAGGTAGGTGAGAGTTAGATTAATGAGTCTTAACTTGAAAAAACTGGAAGCTGAGAATCTCATTGTAGACTCCAAACTTATTCCAGTTTTTAAAGCCACATATTTTTTTTTCTCTTAAAGCTGTCCCTTTTTAAAAGTTATTCCCTTGAATTAGTTATTGCAATGTCTCCATTATTTGGAAACTGTCCAGATGACAAGATGAAGGTAACTGTGTTCTCAAGAGTATTCTTTTCCTCTCTTATCATAGAGCAGAGATTTCACCCCCGAGGACAGGTGCCACATTGGCTACAGGCGAATTGCTGTGGTCAGGCCCCTGCCTGCAGCTCCAGCAAGAGGCTCTGCTGTCTACTTCTCATGTGTTTAGTGAGAATCATGAAGTGTTCTGTGTGGGCTTTACAGGGTTCTAAGCCGAGCCACACACACTTGAGTGGTGTTAGGGTAAGGGAAAAGTGTGGATGTATGCCTGTGTGTTCCTAGAGAACTGAGCTGCTAATTTAATTACACTTTTTACTCCTTAGACAGAAAACTCTGAGCGAGAAAGAGATGTTTATGAGGAGCTGCTCACTCAAGCTGAAATTCAAGGCAACATAAACAAAGTGAACAGTAAGTATGCTCCTTCATCAGGCACCTAGGGGACATTATAGAACAATGTGAAGGCTGAGCTACTTTGGAGTAAGAGCATGGCTTAATTTAGTGATTTTAGATGCTAATGGATTTGTTTAGGGCCTCTGAGGTTTATAGTCTCCGATGCTTCTTTGCCCCGTTGCCACTGTCCTTGTCTTCAGGTAGGCCCTGGGGCCTGCATCTACATCTGCAGCTCCCCAGCTGGCATTTTTGCCACAGATTCACTCCTTCACCATGTTACAAACTTCTAAAAAGTGTATTTTCCTTGTTTTTTAATGATACTGGAGGTTGAACATAGGTGCAATCCACCACCAAGCTATATCACCAGCCTTTTAAATGAGTTGTTCATGGTGGCCTATAGGACTTGAGATCCTCCTGCTGTGGCTGCCAAGTAGCTGGAATTACACCCATGTGGCACCATGCCTACCATTTTTCAGTTTTTAAAGCAATACTTTTTTTTTCTCTTAAAGCTGTCCAGAATATATATTATAAACAAAAAATTAGACCCCATTGTTTAGTAATACCCTTTACTGACATTTTTATGCATGCTCTTCAAAGTATTTAAACAAAAATGAGATTATAGTTTCTATGTTGATTTTTGTGAAAACATGTTACATACTTTTGAGGAATTAACTTCTAAGAAGTGTCTTTCATTTTGTCGTGCCTCTGCTAAATTACCTGCGTTAGCTAGCTCCCTGTCGGATTGAACCCAGGGCTTTGCACATGCTGGGTCAGTGTTCTAGTATTAAGCTTTTTCATTTTGAGGAAAGGTCTTGCTGAGTTGCCCATACTGGCCTCACACTTGATGCTCTTGCTTTAGCCTCCCGAATAGCTAGGTTATAGGCATGTACCCTCACTTCTAGCTGCACAATATTTCATGCATGTACCTTTTTGGTTTTTTTTTGTTTGTTTGTTTTTGTTTTTTTGTTTGTTTGGTTTTGGTACCAGGGATTGAACTCAGGACCTCAGGCTTGCCAGACAGATGCTCACGCCACTGAGCTAAATCCCCAGACCTTCATGCATGTACCTTTTTAGGGCCTAATTTACCTAATTTTCTCAAATTCATTTGCTTTATTTCATGGTTTGTGAAGAGTGTCTGTGAAGCAGTCCTGACCTGGGATTTGATCTGTTATCCTCTTTTAGAGCGGGGGATTGATCCAAGGACCTTCACGTGCTAAGCACAGGCTCTATTGCTAAGCTACTATAGGCCTTGTCCTCTTATTAATAGCAGTGTGACACTGGGTACCTGTAATAAAGCTATTATACAGATAATGTATAATTTATTGGTTGATATTTAGCTAAGTACTCAGTAAGCTGTAGTATTATCACTTTGTTAATCTTATAATCTCCCTACTGTAGTGCCATCATGGCTGTCTCTCATCTACTCCAAACCATACCCATCATTCAAGATCTAGTTCAGTTCTCTTTTCAGTGCCAGTCCCAGCTCAGATTTTCTACCAAGTCCCAGCTTTCCGATTTCCAATCAGCCACACAGCTTTGTACTTAGTCATGTATTACCTGGTATTGCTTGCTCTTGGTTTCTCAGCTTTCTAGACCCTGGACATTAGATATTATTCTGCTTCTTTTGAAATCTATGTAATTTCTAGCATAGGAATAGACTCTTCAAAGGAACTACAAAGTTTGATGTCTACAAGTTAGGCCAGGCTTGATTGTGTCTTGGTCAAGATAATAATAACATAGTAATAGCTCATTGTTTGAAGGTCCTGATTTCTCATTCGAACCAATTTTTTTTTTTTTTTTTTTTTTTTTTTTGGTACCAGGGGATCGAACTAATGACCTCGTGCTTACAAGGCAGGCGTTTATGCCACTGAGCTAAATCCCCAGCCCCCCAATAATATTCTTGATAACTAGACAGCATTTACAAAGATTTTTTTATCAGCTCCATCTGAAAATGATCGTAAAGATAACTTCCTAATGAGTTGACTTTTTTTTTCTTGTTTTTTGGGTTGACTTTTTAAAGACAGAATCTTGTTATGGAGTTCCTATTCAGGTATTATATTACAGAATATATATGAACTCTGGTTCTCTAAATAGAAATAGTGATTAAAGGGGGATCACTACTCCTTCTACTCTGTGTGGGGTGAGTCACCCATGACATCTGTTAACAAATGGCTTTAAAATGATGGTATGTAGGAAATGGTTGACAGCACTCAGGCTGTGTGTGAGGACGTTGCCACAGGAAGGAAAGTTGGAGGTATTCAGTTGAGGTTTCAGATGGGAGCTTTAAGAAGTCTTTGAGGGCCAGGGATTTAGCTCAGTGGCATAAGCGCCTGCCTTGCAAGCGTGAGGTCATGAGTTCGATCCCTGGTACCAAAAAAAAAAAAAAAAAGTCTTTGAAGCCAGGCACAATGGTGCATACCTGTGATTCCAGCTACCCTTAGGAGGCTGCAGCACGAGGTTCACAAGTTCAAGATCATTTTGATCAACTTAGTAAGACCTTGTCTCAGAAATAAAAATGGCTCAGGATGTAGCTCAGTGATAGAGTGCTTGACTGTCTGGGGTGGGGGCAAGGAAGGCTTGCAAATGGGTTCTATCTCCAGCACTGCCAAAAGAAAAGAAAAAAAAGTCTTTGTAACAGATTGTCCAAGGTTGTAGAAAATTATCATGGAAGATACTTCCTTCTGTCTAGGAGTCTGTAAGCTTAATCTGGACCACTGGCTTGTGATTTTAGAAGGAATTTAGGCATGGTATCAATCTGGATTGGTGACACTTTTTTTTTGGTACTGGAAATTGAACTCATGACCTCATGCTTGCCAGGCTTATGCCACTGAGCTAAATCCCCGGCCCTGGATTAGTGACTCTTATACTGGTGCCCTTATTGGTGCTCAGCTGTAGACCTCTGGAAACTTTGAGGTAGACGTAGGGTGTGACCTAGGAATCTGTGTGCAGTCTGATGAGCAGCCTGGTTGAGAACTCTTAGACTTCATGATTTTAAAGTTCTCTCCAATCTTAAAATTTTATGCTTCTGAGATACTATAGGATAAAGATTTTCCTAGTTATGCCAGGCATCGTAATAGACACTTGTAATCCCAGCACTGAGGAGGCAGAGGCAAGAGGATCTCAAGTTCTAGACCAGCCTGTGCTACATAAGGAGTTGTATGCTACTGTGAACTGCCCATTTAGTCCCTGTCTCAAAAAACCAAAAAGAAAAAAAAAAATTATCTAAATTATATTTCCCTAATCTGAACCTGAGGTTGCTTGCTTTGGGGAAGGAAAAGTATGCTAGGCCTATTGTTCTAAGGCCAGTTTTTTAAAGCTTTTGTTTTTTTTCTCCTCAGTACTTTCTGCACTAGCAAATGTTGACCTGGCTTTAGGTCAGGGATCTACGCTGGCCTTGTTGAAGGCCCTGCAGTCCCCAGCCCTGGGTCTCCGAGGGCTGCAGCAACAGAATGGTGACTGGTACCTCAAGCAGCTCCTGAGTGACAAGCAGCAGAAGCAGCAGGTGACAGTACACTGGACTGAACCTTCATATCTTTGTATATGTGTGCTGGAGTCCCCTCTTAGCTAAAGATACTGACCTGGCCTTTTTTTACTCTGCATAACCTTCTGTCCTATTAATTAGTTTTCAAAACAGCCTCAGGTGAAGCACACATTATCTTTAGCTACCTTTACTTTTAGAGCCGTGAATTCTCTTTTTAGATGAATAATACAGATCCCTCCACTCCCAATCTAACCCCCTCTTCATTTCAGTTACCCATCCCTCTCCCTGAGAAAAAGCCTTTGAAGAGAACATGAATTATTTTTACATTCTTACTTTCAGAATTTCCACTGTAAAACACTTCTGGCCACATTGGGAAAGTCCTTACTGGCAGCAGGGGTGGATTGTGTGGGATTGTACTTCGTGAGAGTTTCTTTTAAGCACAATTTGTCTAAATAAGGGCAAGTATATGTTTCTAGATCCCAGCATATGGTAGTCAGAGCCAGCACATTAATATGCTAGCAATTCTCTGAACATTTTGGTGGTTTAGACATAATATTTTTTAAAATGTACTGATGTCTGGAAAGTTACTCTTGTGGCCCTGATTCAGCCAGGGCTTCTAGCTGTAGCAGGGCAGCTTCCTTGGCTGTGCCTAGCAGAGAGCTGTGTGTCCAGTCTCCGCCCTGTGTGACTGTTGTTAGGCTCTGGGCAGAGGCACAAGTTCTCTTTTCCTAAATGGTCTTTGCTTTTCTCAGAGTGGTCAGCTTGAACCTCTGCAAAAAGAGGAGCTGCAGGCCGGAGTAGACGATGCCAACAGCGCCGCCCAGCAGTATCAGAGAAGTAAGTCCTCTTGGTAAAACATACAGGAGAGAGGGAAGCTGGCTTTGTATTTCTTTGAAGGGCTGAGGTCAATATCTGTTGCCCGTTGTCCCCTGCTACCAACCTGTAGCCATAGTAAACTGTCTAGTAGCTTTGGTGGCAGTAGGGTTCTACTTTAGAAGTAGGACTATAGCCAGGTGTGATGATGAATGCCTGTAATTCAAGCAATTGAGAAGCAGAGACAGGAGGATTGCCATGAGTTCAAGGCTAAACTGGGCTTGAACTGGGCTTTTGAGTCCCAAACAGCCTGAACTACATAGTGAGAGCCTGTCTTAAAAGAGGACTAGAATCAATGCCAGTTTCCTTTGATTAATAAGCACTTCATGGTTGGTTAGGGAAGTATCTGGAGGAGGTGATACTTAATGGAATTGAAAGATTTGCATTGTGAAAGAGGAAAAAGAATATTAATGTGGACATACAGGGAAAAGGATGTGGCAAAAGAAGGTATGTAGATGGTGAAAGATGCATAGAAGGGGAAGTGGTTAGAATAAAATTCTTTTTATGGAGCAAGAAAATCTTTATTGCCACAGAAAGCAAGGTTACTCATCCTACCCCATCAATAGCTTTAGGAGTCAGAAAAATACAGACTTCACACCACAAAGTATAAGAGACTGTAGGAGCTGGGCCTTTGGACTGTATTAGCCATAATATTGAGGTAACCAGTTGACTTTGTGAGTGAAAACACCTCTACCAAGGAAAAACACTGATTAGTTCCAACATTCAAGAATCAAGTTTTGGGAGGTGTTTTGGTCTAGCGGGTATCATGGGAGTACTGGGATGATTCTGGGAAGCCTTGAATGGCAGCTGAAGAAGCTCAGCTTTTATTCACAGGGCTCCAGGACAAGTAGAGACTGGTAGTGGCTTAGGAAATGAGTAGAAGGAAAATGTGAATTAAAAATTAGGAAACTTACTTATTTATATTTTTTTTATAATTTTATTTAAAGAGGAAAAAACAAAACAAAATAAAACAGAATAAAGGGTAGCAACCATACAGTATTCCAAGGAAAAAAGGAAAAGTACAACAACAATAAAACCTAAGAAATTATTACTTGACTAATTACATACTGACTTCTTGGAAATAGTTGTTCAAATTACAAAGTTAAAACATGTAAAGTAG
>PVJX010025602.1:15000-26761 GCA_004027295.1 Dolichotis patagonum | reverse complement strand
CAGCTGTGATCGTTTCAAGGGAACAAGTCTTACTTCAGAGGGTGCAGCAAGGACTGGGGGGCTCGGGCTGAGGAGCTGGGCTGTCCCCCATCCCGAACCCTCTCCCCCCAGCACCCTGGGCATTCTCATTGTGAGTCTCAAGGAGAACTGCTTTGCACCCAGGAGTTGACCTTGAGAGCTATTTTTTTCCCTTGAAGGTTTATTGGTGAGATAATTTAGACCTGGAGACTGAAATCTTCCTTCTATTTTTGGCCGGATCGGATTTGAAATTTCCTTGGATTGATTCCGTTTTCTTGTTAGCAATTCATTATTGCATCTTACTAACAGTCAGCCAGACTTCGCCACTAAGAGTGCAGGAAGAGCTTTTGCCCTGCACTGGGGACCGGAGGGTCAGCTGGAGCAGTGGGTGTAGTCAGGACGCAACCTGGTGTGTGCGGGCTGCAGTCCTGGGGTCTCACTGTGGCTGGAACTGGGAAGGGGGGTACACCCATAGGGGATCTGGGCCTTTTGCAGCGCTTGGACTCGGGGCAAACCTGGGGACAGGGAACACTCTGTCTGTGGCCCTGCTCTGTCTGAAGACCAGGTAGGCACTGAGGAGAGCAGTCCCTTGGCAGAGGGAGGGAGACATTCTGATAGCTGCATTTCTAGCTGTCCCCAAGTCCCTGTGTCTTTTTCTAGCTGAGCAGGTGCTACGGAAGCATTTGCTGCAATGGACTGGCATAGACACTGTTATGGTTTATACCTGGATGCCCCCCAGAGCCTCAGGTGCTCAGAGGCAGGGCTGGTGGCCATGATTGGATGATGGGGTTTATCGCTGATTTGCTGTTAGGAGTCGGGGCCTGGTTGGAGGCGGTGGGCCACTGGGGGCGTGGCCTGCAAGGTTTCATCTCCTTCCCGGCTCCTCCCTTCTTTCTCTGCTTCCTGTCTGTGACCAGCTTTCTTCTGCCCTGTTCACTGTCACGCAGTCCTGCCTTGGAGCCAGCTGACCATGAACTGCAACTGAGTGTCAAAATAGACCTGTTCTCCTTGAAGCTGTGAGTGTCACGTACTGTATCCCAGTGACAAGAGAGTGACCAAGACCCTGAAGCCCCAGAGGTGTGGACTCGGTTTCCTTCCACACACCCTTTTCCCATTCTGCCTCTTGACAGGAAGTCACCACCAGCGTGGAAATAATCAGAGCCACCCAGAATCTATGTCAGGCGTAGGAAAGCCAGGTGGGTCACATGGTTGTCAGGGTACATGGTGTCGGGCCCAGCCTCGCTGCAGGAGAAGGGCGTGTGGTGGCGAGGCCCGTGGCCAGGCTGTGCAAAGTCCCTATGGCATTCCTGTGAGCAAACACAGCACCTCTAACCTGGCTCATGGCCCTTGGGGTAGATATTTTAGCTGGATATGTGTACAGGAAAAAGGCCAAGAAGCCAAGCAATGAGATGTGGAGCAGGAGTTGTGGAAGGAGGGAAGCTGGCTGTGAAAGGGTGGGGTGCAGCCCTGGGGTGCTCTCCCCAGGATGGTGCTGCTTTTTGCACAGGGAGTTCATCCTGGGCATGTCAGGAGACTCAGGTGCCCTCTGCAGGTTCGCAAGGTGCATCTCCAGGAGTGTGAGGAGTCAGGTCCAGAGCAGAGCAAGGCAGTGACGCTGATAATAAGCAGTCCTAATGGCCTGCACTGCTTTGTGTTGGGCATTGTCCTTTCAAACTTTTTTTCTTTACTTTTTAAGTCTTTCTTTTTTAAAGAACAGTTTTCTACTGACAGAACAATTGAGCAGAAATCAGAGTTCCCATTCACCCCCGAGAAGGACCCATCATCTCCTGGGATCCATGGTTAGCACCAGAGGGGTGCATTTGCTGCAGCGGTGACTCTGCGGTGACCTGGCATCCTCCCTGAGTCCCTAGTGTACCATACGTCCAGGCTCACGTGTGCTCACTGTCACGTGGGATGCAGAATGTCCTACACGTGTCCTGCTGTGGGAGTGCCATCCCTTTCCCTTCCCAGCAGGTGATGTCCCATGGCTGTCCCACCTCAAAGAATGAGCCACAGAGGTCCCCAGAGAACAAGTGCGGGTTCCAGTTCACACATCTCCTGTGACCAGAACCTGCTGGGCTCCAGCTAGGGATGTGTGCACCCTGCGGGCAACTGCCTCCCACGCACCCTGCTCTTTCCTTGGGGAGTTCGGGAATCCAGGACCACCCTTCCAGATCAGCAGCCAGACAGAGCCAGGAGCCAGGGCCACCTATGGACCCGAGCTGTGGACCCAGGGACCAGAAGGGCATCCACACGGTCCTGTGGCCCATGAACAGTGAAGTTAGGAGCTTGGCTTGCCTTTGAGCAGCTGCTATTACTTTTGCATGACAGTAAAAGTAGTGAGTGATAGGGAATTTCCAAGATAATAAAATGCACATCTATCCCTTGATATATCTATCCCAGCACATATATGCATATGCTATTCATTGGTCCCTTGTTCATCTAAATTTCAATTAGCTTTTTAAAAAAATATTCTACCATGTTTAGCAAGCCCAAGCTTTACCGACAACTTTCACAACTCTAATAGGCCAGTAGACTTGCGGAGAAGCAGTGCTCACCCCAAGTATACCCACAGTTTTCCTCTGTGCGAGAGGGGCGGGTGATCACTGGGGTGCTGAGAATCTTTTTTTTTTTTAAATATTAGCATCAAAACAACAGTACAAATCATACAAATCCTCCCAAAACACATAATTAAGAATCTAATGTGGTTTTTTCCTCCTCTCCCTGTTGATTGAAGTATGTTGTCTACTTTACCCCATTATTATGGATTTAAATCATGTTTATGGAAATTGCTTTTGCTAAGAAAAGTTCTAAGAGGGAGGATGGGGAAATCTCTTCCAAGCACTGTTCAGATGTCAAGTCCAACACAGGTCCAGGTTTTGGGGCTCAGATACGTGCCCCAAAGCCTGTAAATATTTCCCCCAATTTTCCTAAAGTGGCACCAATGCTCTAGAGGTGAATGCTGTATGTGGCGGTGGAGATCTCAAACCAGAGCTTCAAAGCCCTACATTTTCTAAGGATTTAGGATTCTTTTCAGGAATCAATTTCGAATGACTCATACTTCAGCTCCCATTTCCCGCATCTTATTGCTGCCCTCAGTGTTTTTGTGATGACAGTTTTCCTTCATAGAACTGGCTTAAAATTAGAAAGATCAAACACGCATTAGAGAAAGCAGATTTACTCTGCTATTAATTGATACAGAGAAGTAAAGCTCCTACCACCTGGGCAGGAGCCCTGTGCTGCTTCCCCAGAGGACTGCCAGGATCCTGACCCTGGGTCCCTGGTGGCCGCCTGCCCGCTGGGCCCAGGCCGGTACTTAGTGCCCACAGGAGAGGAGCCTTGAATTCCAGCAGCAGGGTGTGCGTCCCGGGCAGCCGTCTGCGACACATCTGCCCACAAGTTCTGGGCTGTGTGTGATGCTCTTCTCACTTTATTTTTTTTTTAAACATGAGCAACAATGAAAGCCGAACTCCCCGCTCACTGCTGGCTTCTCCCTACCCTGCTGGAAACCCGGCATCACCCTATGTGATGACCAGAAAATGATTCTCACAGAAAAGACAGCTTCGGCAGAGGCCACGCATTAAACAGGGAAGGTGGGAGCTTGCAGGACCCTAGCTGTCTCCTTGCAGAGGCCAGAGACCACCCAGGAGGGGTGGGAAGGGCGAGCACTGGGAGACTCTGTTGAAATATGACTCCGCGGTTTGAAGTTTAAATAACCATTTCTGTCCTGATAGCAGCCCCGCTTAAGGTCTCCTGCGGCTTTGATTTCGGAACACGTCACATTCCTCATTAAAGCAATCACTGTTAAAACATAAAGCAACACAGGATTTATTTCTTCATTAAACTGATGATCCGTATATAAAGCCAATTAACATTATGAGCCTGGTGAACATCAAGTGTAAAGAGGTTGGAGAAAATTAAAAGCAGTCACCTTGGTCTTTAGATAAAGAAAGTACACTTTCAGGTTGTAAATTGTCAGAGTGTCCAAGCGGGACAGATCGGTGGATTTGGTTAATTGGAAAATACATTTTACGGCACAAGAATTAAGGAAAAAATGACCGTTTCATTATTAAAGCCTGTGTGTTCGTGCGGAGGGCTGGGGGGGGGGTAGGGAATACCTATCAGTCACCTTCTCCAGGGTCCCGAGCATAGGCGACAATCGGGCAATAAAATGGCTCTGACCATGGTTTGCGGAGCTTTCGTTTCTGCGGTTCTCGGGTCGCGCACTGGTGTTGTGTGAACACCTGGCCCCGGGGCTCCGGGCTGGGACGACGGGCGCAGGAGGCCGCGGGAACCCGGCGTCCGGAGCAGCCCGGTGCGCGTCGGCGGCTACCGGACCCGGCGGCTCCTGGTCCAGCCCAGGGCGGCCAGGCCCGCATCCAGGGCCGCGGGGCTGGGGCGGGGCTGGGCCGGGCTCCGCGGGGCCGCCGGACGATTCCTGGCGCGGACCGCAGAGTCGGAGTTCGGTCCCCGCCCCAGCGCGGAGCGCGCGTCCCAAGTAACTTCTCAGGTCGCGGCCAGGAACGCACGGGATCGGCCCCGGCGCCGGCGCGTCCCCGCCTCCGCAGTACGGGGGCCGGGGGGCCTGGGCACCCGCTTCCGCTCGGGCTTCAACTCCGGGTGGGCGCGAGCGCGCCGCTGTCCACGGTTCTGATCCGCCGCGTCGCCCGGGCCTTGAGCGGCTCACAGACCCGAGCGCGCCTGTGCTGGTCCGGTCGCCAGCACATCTCCGAGCCTCAACAGGACCCTGCATGGGGCGTCGCCAGGGGTGGGCGCTGAGGGCGAGGCTGGGACCCGCTTGGTTTCTGGGGCCCCTGCAGCGCCCGGCTCTGGGTGACCGCGCCGATGCCCCGGGCGTCTTGGCGGAGCCAGCAAAGACCCCGCCTCGCCCCACTTCCCGGGCGCGCAGCGGGAGCTGTAGTCCAGGGCGCGGGGCACGCAAGAGGCTTTTTGCAGACCCCGGAGCTCAAGGCGGGCCTCCAGCCCAGGAGGAGGGCTGCAGAGCACGGGTCCCGCGAGGGACGCGGAGGGACAGCACGGGCGCCCAGGCGGAGGCAGGGCAGGCTCCCAGCTCCGGCCCCCTCCCGGGATGTGGGCGCAGCGAGCTCCGCCGGCCCCGCAGCGCCTCGCGAACCCCGAGGCCCTCCTCCCACGCCGGTCGCCCGGCTCGCAAACCCAGGGGCCCCGGCAGAGCTGGAGCTGGGATCTCTCCGCTCGGAACCGAACCGGCGTTTCCGCGGCTCCCGGCTTGCCGCAGAGCCGACTCTGCCTGTGCCCGGAGGCGGAGCCCAGGAACCGCCGCTCCAAGTCGCAGGCCCCGACTTGCCTGGGCCGGGGGCGCTGCGTTCTCCTCGGGTCCACGCGCGGTCCGGGGCCCCGGCGTCGCGCCCTCCAGCTCCACGCCGCCGCCGAAGGCCGTGTCCACGAGTGGGTCCGCCTGGGCTTTTGTTAACAGCGCGCTGTGTCTTTAAGATCGGGGCTGGATCCTGGGCCGGCAAGGACCCGACCCTTGCCTCGCCAAGACTCCAGAACGCAACATTAGAATGTTTATAAAATATTCAATTTATGCAGTCTGTCCAAGAAGCCATTGTCCCAAAATAAAATCAGCAGTCTAGACGGAACACAGACAACAGAACTTATCAACAGTTGTCTGACTTGCATCTTCTGATGCATCTTGAGTGGGTCATAATACCAACTTTATTTTCAGTGGTGCATAAATTAATTACACGCATTTAATAACCAAAATATCATTATATTCCCCCTTTAATATCATAAAGGCTTTCCGCCAGGGAAGCACTTAATAGTGCAGGGGGCCGTAACGGGCTATTATCCTGGTGTAATGCTATTACAGAACCAATTATGCACCATTAGACTGGCTTTTTTTGCAGTTTATGTGATTTGATCCAATCCCGCGCCCCTGACTTGAAAATTTCAGCCCGGTACTTTAGAGTTTAATTTTCACCCAGGCAGAGAGAAGGGCGGTCTCTCTCTGCTGAGCGTCTGCCTCCGATGCATTTTAAAAGTAATTGCGCAGGGTCCCACCGCATATGATTTGCATGGAGAAGCGAGCATAAATTCAGGGACCCCTTGCTGAGAACAAAATCAAACTTTCCTTTTGTACGATCGCTTGGAAAGGGAAGCCGCGTGCAGAGTTCCCCCAAAACCCACCGGGCAGCGACAATTAGCAGTGCTTTGTCAACTCGAAGCCCGGGAATCGGCCGGCCTGTGACAAGGGCAGTCCAAATCCAATTTCTCCGGGAGAAGGAAGGTTTGAGTGTGGGGGGCGCGCGGAGGGGGAGGGCTGAGGGTGGGAACCGAACCTCTGTTTGGGGGGTGATGGTGGTGGCCATTGTTTCTTCTTTTAAAGGATAAGAGAAAAAAAACATTCTCAATGTTTGCTGCGAAATGACGGATTTTTTTTTTTTTTTTTTTTGCACCACGTGGGCCGTTTGTAAGGCCCAATAGACCTATCCAAGTTACTCGCTGTAGACAGCGCTGGAAATAATCAGATTAAGGCCAATTATGCGTGAGATTATAAAGGCGAGTGCTGAGCCGCGGCGCGCGCGGTAGACAGACAGCAAGACATCTGGCCACTTCCCGAGTCACTTCTCGGGTCCTGCGGGCGCCAGCAGCGCCGAGCCCCGCCCGCCGCCGGCACAGCGCGCTGCGGCCAGGCCGGGCAGCCCGCTCCGGCCTCCTCGCGCTCCGGCCGCCTGCGGAGGGAGGTGCGCGGGGCTCCGGACTCCGGGCTGCGCTCCCCACCCGCCGGCCTGTGCCCGACCCGCTCCCAGCCCGTGCGCTGGCCTCCCCGGGTCCCTGCTGCTTCCCGGCCCGGGGTACGCGGTGGCCCCGCGCGCTCGCCAGACCCGCGGCGGGGTCCCCGGGAGCAGGGACCCGACTTCGCGGGCCGGCGCGGAACCGGAGAGCGGGCACCGCGGGAAGGCCCGCCCGGAGGCCAGGCTTGCGACCAGGGGTGAAGCCTCCTGCTTTGCGTCCCCGCGGCGGGCCGAGGTCGTCGGGAGGGGGCTTCCCGCGAGGGAGCCCCCAGTGCACGCCCGGCCGGCCGAGCGCAGGCGGGGACTCAAGCTCTGTCGCCCCTTGCTTTGCAGCCAGGCGGGAGCGCCCAACCCGGGGTCCCGCCGCCTCCCTCCAGGTTGGGCCGCTGCGCTGCCGTCGGCGATGTTTTATTTCCACTGCCCGCCGCAGCTGGAGGGTGAGTAGGCGCCGCGCCCCGCTCCGGGCAGACGAGGCCCATCGGCCTGGGAAGGCCGAGAGCAGCGGCCGGGCTGCGGTGGAGGGGTCTGGGCCGAGCAAACCGGGCACCCCGGGCCGCCTCTCCGAGCCGGCTTCACCCCCCAGCCCGCGCCACCTGCCACCCCGCTCCCTCCCCGCTCGGGCCGGGTGGCCCCGGGCTACGCGTGCGGTGGGGAAGCTGGTCGTCCCAGCACAGATGCTGGTGTCACGCCTGTAATCGGGGCTCCTCTGCCCCGGGGCCGCATCAGTCTTTCACGGCGTTTTGCAAACATCCCCATCCCGGAAAACCCAGTGAGCTGGCGGCCACCGCGGCCCTGCCTACAGCCCAGAGAACCAGAGCTCCAGGCGTCGTGAAGGCAGCTCCGGGACCCTCCCAGGCAGCACCAGTCCCAGGCTGCCACGCTGTCCCTGGAGCCAAGTGCCCCCCCGAGATGCCTCAGTGCCATGGCAGGGGCTGATCTGCTCGCCAAAGCCACCTACTCCCCCAGGCCGGGGCTAGTCTTTGCAAGTCCTCAGGCCTTAGAAGAAATTTCCTTGCAGGAGCTCTGGTGTGGGGCTGGGGTGCCCCCCCCCAAAGGGGGCTCCACCAGCGGAAGTGCAGCCTCACCCTGGGTTCCCCCTGGGACCTGCACCTCTGGGAATCAGGCTCGGTCCTAACCTTGTGGCTGTTTGGGATGGTCTTTGACAGCTGAGTCCTGTCCTTTAAGCTCACCCTGGGACACTGTGGAGGTCCAGAACTGGGGTTGGCAGCAGCAGGGCCACAGGCAGACGCCAGGGATCAGAGGCAGCACAGGATGCTTGCCTGAGCCTAGCCCAGCCGCTGCTGGGGTTTCCTGAAGTTTGTTTTTGTTTTCCTGTCTAAGCTCTCAGGAGTCCCGCAGGGTATTCTGGGGGAAGCTCAGAGGAGCAGTGTGACCACACAGGGAGGCTGCAGTGTGCGGGGTTTCATCTCTGTCACCCCTATAACCTGTGTCAGGTCCCGGATGTGACCCTGTGCTTGCATCCAGAGCAGGTCCTCCACTCGTGGGGTGCTTCTGAACCCCCATCTGAACCACCCCACAGCCCTCTCTTCTGACCCACCTGGACCAAGCGTCTAGCAAGTGGTGGACATCCTGGGTCACCTCAGGGGCACCCTATCTGCAGGGTAGGTTGGGGACAGTCTTGGCCACAGCCCTCTCAGCTGGCCCCAGTTATGAGCCCGGGGCACATGCCACCTGGATGCTTGGACTGATACAACCAGAAGAGAAGGTGATGGGGTTTTGGACCCATCCACCACTCTGTCAATGTGTTTCTGTGCCAGTTTTGCAGGAAGGGCACTGTCAGGTTAGTTTAGTGGGGAGAGGGTGTGCTGTAAATGGAAATGCTGAGAGAAGACATCGGATCACAGCCGACCAGTTTTCTAACAGTGTTTTTTTATTAATCTGGAGAGACATACAGGAGGAAGCGAAGCACGGCTCCTGCTCTCACATCTCAGATAATATCCGATGTTTTAGCTGACATTATAAATTAAAAAGCATTACGTGTGTTTGCCCAAGAAGTACAAAGAGAAGAGGAACTTATGCATTAACAAATGAAACTCTTCTCCTCGTCTCCCTGGAGACACCTGCTACTGTGGGTTTCTTATGATTCCTTCTAGAAAAACAGCCTTTTCTCCCTCATTTACACTTCTTGTCATGTTCTAGCTCATCTGCACTAAAATAATATTGTCGAGTCCTTCTGTGGTTCGCAGTACATCTTGGGGATTTTCCATATCAACATAGACAGGCCTGCTCATTTCTTTTAGACAATTGTATAGTATTCCACGCTTTAGTTGTTTCCTATTTTCTTTTCCTATTGCAATATTTCCAGGAAGATTCTTCTCTGTCCACTTTGGCACACTTTCAAATATATATTCGTAACTTAAATGCCTGACTGCACATGTGAAGTTTTCATGATTATTGCTAAATTATCTTCTGATAAGACTAGAATAAGCCATGCTCTTATAAATGATAAGCAAAGATGCACCATTCATGACAATTTGTAATGGGCATCATGGTGCACTTTTTCTTTTGTTTGCCAAAATAGTAAAAAAAAATAGTATTTCATTGTTCTATTGTGTTTCAAATATCTATGGAGCTTAGCATTTTCATAACATTTTCAACTGTTCTATTTAAGTGAAAAGTCTGTCCTTATCTTTCATGCATTTCCCTTTTCTTCTTGAGTCGATGAAGTCGGCCTTTTTGGGGGTTCAGCCTGACAGCCTGGGCTGTTGCATGTAAGAGTGAGAGATAGTTTGGGGCACACAGGTGTAAATTAGCGACCAGAGCAAGATTGTGCTTGGGGACCTCAGAAATGACATTCTGGCCACATCAGGCAAGTGCTTTGTTTCAAAAGGAGGCAGTCGGGCTCTCTGCAAAGGAACGGAAGTGAGACAGCTTTGAGGCTGTCCCTTGCAGATCTGCAGTGAGCTGGAGAGAGATGTTTGTAACCAGGGGTTTGAGGTGGAGCGCCATTTGGCCTGGAAGACAGAGGTGGAAACTTCTGCAGGAGTGCGTGCATTTTGGCTAGGGCTGTGGCCCTGGGGGATAAAATAATAGGGAAAGGAACTCCCTTTAGTGGCTGCAATTTTAAGAAGCTTTCAGGACTGAGGTCCTTGGGCGGGACACGTCGGGGCACTGTGGCCTGAGAGTGGCTTCTGAACAAAGCGGGCTTCTGAGAACACAGCCATGACAGGTAACCCGTCCTCTGGTGCACGGAAGCCATCGTGGACTGTCCAAGTGAATAGTGCATTTGGAACATGATCTGAACGCACATTTGGGGCCGAACTCTGTTCTGGCTTTATTGTGAGCTGTGGAGGCTGCTGGACGGGCGAGCGGGAGGTGCTTTACTTGGCCGAGCTGGAGCGAGGGCTGCCCGGTGGAAGTGGCTCTATTCTGGTCTGCTTGGCATTCAGGACGCTTGCTGTAGGCGCTGAGTCTTTGTTAATTGACATCTATATAACAGATCCACTATGGTGCTGATGAGCTGTGACCAGCAGTAATTAATATTCATTTATAAACTTCTTACCTCCTCGAACTGTACACTTCGAGGAGAAAAGGGCTGTGGAATGCTCTCGGTGTCCTCCCCTCATCCTCTCCATCCCCAGCCTTTAACCCCTGCAAGGAACAGACACAGGGGCAGTAAGTTCACAGGTGAGCCAAGGGGGCCCTGCAGCCTCCTGCCAAAGGGACAAACAACATGCAGGTCCCAGGACGGAGGTGTGGCGGCAGGTGGAGGCACCATCTCAAGCCAGAGACGCCCCTGGATCAGAGTCCGGGATTCTATCAGGGCTGGCCTTGGCCATTTTGGGGAAAAGGGCACCTCGGTCTGTAGGCAAAGGGTTCTTCTGGAGCCAGGAAGGGAAAGTGGAGACGAGGGAGGCTTAAAGTGGCATCCATCAAAGGAGCCCCCAGTCCAGGTCCGGCTGCTGTGGCCAGGCTGCACTGACCTTGGGGTCCTGCTGCTCAGCCTGACCTCTCTGGTCTCCTAGGCACTGCGCCGTTTGGCAACCACTCCACAGGGGACTTCGACGATGGCTTCCTGCGCAGAAAGCAGCGCAGGAACCGGACGACCTTCACCCTCCAGCAGGTAGGTCCCAGCCCCTCCCGAGAGCCAGCTCTGTCTGCTCCCCCAGGGCAGAGTCCAGGGACTTTCTTCTCTCCAGAGGAGCCCACCGGCTGGGCTGGCTTCATCTTTCTGTTTTCTTCAACAATTTACGTGTCAAGGACTCTGGATAGAGGGCAGATGACTGACCTTGCATCCCCAGAGAATCAAGGGAGGGGGCAGCCGTCGAGTCTCCCATTTGGCTCAGGTTGATGGATCGGGGCACATTTTCACATCAGCAGTGTCATTTGTACCTCTTTGGGGAAGGTAGGGAAGCCATTCTCATCCCTAGGAGACAGACGAGAAGGCTAGTATCTATGTAGTTGACTGACTTGCAGATAGTATTACTGCTGGTAAAGAGAATCTTGCCGTTGTCTTTCTGGGAGCTGACTTTTCCCTGAGAGTGGCCTCTGTCCGGGCCCTGAGTGGGTCAGAACAGTTGGGAAGGTGACCCTCACACCCCGAGAGCCCTCTGTGGGACCAAGTGGGAAGGCTCGGCTGGGTGACCTTACCCTCTGTGCCCACTCTGGAAGCTGTGACTTAGTCTGTCCCCAAAGCCACCTTAGATTTCCAATCTCTTGACAATCCTTAAATGGAAACACCCAGAAATAGTCAGACCTCGATTCTTATTTCTATTCCGAGAGGAAGCCCCGAGGTTCTTAGTAAATCCTAACTCCTAAGCCTTTCAGGGTTGAGAATCTAATCCTGTAGAATCTTTTCAGCCTTCTTTCCTCTGTCTCCTTCCTCCATCCAACCTGCAAAACTGCCTCCTCTCACCTAGCTGCAGCCTCTAACAAGTAAATATTCTTTCTCTTCCCAGCTGGAGGCTTTGGAGGCCGTCTTTGCCCAGACCCACTACCCAGATGTC
>PVJX010025602.1:0-12500 GCA_004027295.1 Dolichotis patagonum | reverse complement strand
CCAAGCCGCTTTGACAGTGCTCCCGAAGGAAACACATCTCACATCAAACCAATGCACTCCGTGAGTCAGTACTGAGAGTTACCACAAGACGCCGCGTTTACCCTTCCTGCGGGCAAGGCACTTGGATATTTCTATTATTTAACATGCATTGACAAATGCCTATTAGGAGCTTCCAAATGGATGCAACCCAACCTGGGGCGGAAGCTGGGGTTAGAGAGCAGAATGCAGACGGGCCACACTGCCTGCCCCCTGCACAGCCCCCGCTCAGGGCATTTGGGTTGGGCGTGAGTTTGACCTCTTGTCTCATTTTTTTTCTCCCTTGCTCAGGTTTGGTTCCAGAACCGAAGAGCCAAATGGAGGAAAACAGAGAGGGGGACCTCAGACCAGGAGCCAGGAGCCAAGGAGCCCATGGCCGAGGTGACGCCGCCACCCGTGAGGAACATCAGCTCACCGCCGCCTGCGGACCAGGCACGGGGCAAGAAGGAGACCCTGGAGGCCCCGCAGAGGTGAGGCCGCTGACCAACCAGGCTGGGGCCTCTGAGCTCGGGCCACGGTAGGAATTCAACGTGCTCTTTTCTCTTTGCCAGCCTGGGCCGAGCGGTGGGCCCCGCAGGGCCGTTTTTCCCATCCTGTCTGCCCGGGACGCTGCTCAACACTGCCACCTACGCCCAGGCCTTGTCCCACGTGGCCTCCCTAAAAGGTAAGTTTGTTCCAGCCCGGCCTGGCCCGCATCCAGGGGAGGGTGGGGATGTCAACCCAGCCCCGCCTTGCCATTGGCTCCATTCTGCTGCTGGCTGTCACAGCCAGCGTCACAGTGTCTCCTCCACTGACTGCCACACGCCCAAGCGTGCAGGTGAATGTGGTTGTCAAGCGTCCTCCACACAGACAGAGGGCTTGTCTTGGAGGTCATTTCTGCAGAGCGACCACTGCTAAGCAGCAGCTTCTTCCTGTCCCTGGCCACAGTCTTAGGTGCCCCCTGGAGGACGGTCACCCTTACTGCCGAGGACTCCCGTGGTCTGTGTCACTGGCATGCCTGCCTTCCCCAGGGACTCCAGTGGCTGAGGTTGGAGACTGAGGATTTGTGGCTTGCAGGATTTGCTCTCTGTGGCTGTCCTGATGTGAAGGATGGGGACTGTCAGGCATGGTCTGTGAGGCCCGGAGTAGGTGACCCTGGGGGACCTGCCCCATGGGAATGTCAGGGGCGCTTTCCCTGCATGAAAGAGTTTAATCTGTGTCAACTCCTGGCACAGAGCAGTTCGTCCGAGGATCAGACTAGGCACTTGCATGGTCCTGGAGCAGAGCTGAACCCTGCAGTGGGTCTTCGGGTATGGGGCGTGTCTGTCACTGAGGTCTGACTGTGGGGTGTAGGAGTTGGTCGGGGGTGTCTGCTGCTGGTGCCGTGCTGGAGTCTGGGGTCTCTCTCCTCTCTGGCAGGTGGGCTGGGTGCTCTCTCCCACTGTGGAACTGCATTGCTGGTGTGGAGGCAAAGGACAGCCATGTGGAGCCCCCTAGGGACCCTGTGGGAAGGGCATCTGGGGGCAAAGTGTGACTGGCTCTGGAGGAGCACTGACCAGACTGGAGGACAGCTGGGCTGCTGCGGGCTGTGTGCGGGAGAGGGGTCGGAGGCACTGGGCTGGGTGCTGGAGGGGGTGGGGTCCGGCCCTTGGAGGTCCTGGTTGCCAAGCTGGGTTGAAGGTGGCCCAGAGCCACTTCTGAGTAGTCCAGGGTGCTGGAGGATGCCTGGGCACAGTGGGCTGGGTGGGTGCTTGAGTCTGGGCTCCAGGTTCCCTGCTCCCCAGCCCCCCAGAACACCCTGCTGAGCAGCCTGGCAGGACACACTGGCCACCCCTCCTCTACAGACCTGAAATCTGAAAGACTGCTGCATCCAAAGCTTTGTGAGTGCTGTTGTGATGCCACGAGAGAACTCTGCACCTGACCTCATGTGACAGGTGTCTGTCACAGGGCAGGTGCACTAAACTAGCATGTACAATTGCCTGTGTGTGCAGGATGTAGCAAGCACGGATGAACTGTTTTTTTATCCGTACCAGAGATCGAGCTCATAACCGCTAGCTTGCAAGGCAAGTGCTTATGCCGCTGAGGTAAATCCCCAGCCTCATGGATGAATCTTGTGTTTAGACTTGGGTCCCATTTGGACTATCCATGTATGTATATATGCAAGTGTTCCCAAATCCAAAAAATCCTAAACCCAAGCGTTCAGAGAAGGGCAGTGTGGCCTGTGCAAGGGTGGGGTGGCCTGTGGGTACCAGGAGATGACCAGTGGGATTCGGGTGTCATCCAAGGGGCTGGTGCTGGCAGAGGTGCAAATCCCACATCCGACTGTCCGCCTCGGTGAGGGCCAGTGCGGGTGACAGTAACTGTGCATTTAATACATGAGCTCGGATTGTCCCGTGCTGGTCCTGTGAGTAGGAAGTTGTTTCCTTGTCTCCTGGCTTTGGTGTCTGTTGAGTCCTGATGGGGCTGGAGGAAGCTAGAAGCCTAGATGTCAGGGCAGGGAAGTGGGAGAGGTCACAGGAGACAGATCTGGGGCTGGGCCTTGGGCCCAGGGCAGTCTGGGGCTGGTGGAAGAGCTGCGGTTGGACTAGGCCAGCTGGGCTGTGAATCAGTCCCTTTCCCTCTGTCCTCTCCTGGGCACCTTCCCTAAGTCCCTGGAGCTCAGCTGGGGCCCCTGGAGCCCGCCCTGGAACTGCCTTGCTGGAAATGATCTTCCTTTGACACTGCACTGCTTCAGGGGGTCTGAGCTTGCACAGGGCCCTGCAGAGGACGGGGCAGGAATCACAGCCCACTCACAAACCTGGGTGTCTTTTGCTCAGGTGGCCTACGTTGTGTCCTTATAGGACCCCTTCTCTGGCTAGTCTGCAGTGACAAGATGCTGAGATGTCCCCAGAGCTGGGGGGTCCGGAGCAGGCCGGCCTGTGTATACACATCTTGGGGTGCCTCCCCAAGCGCAAACGCGCTCCAGCTCACCATCCCAGGAACACAGGCTCTCCATCCCTATTTCCCACCTTCCCATCTTAGGGGGAGCCCTGGTCTGAACACCCACCTCTCCCCTGCCAGAAACAGCCACGCAGGGGGATGCTAGGTGGGAACAGGGAAGATTTGCCACTCAGGGCTGGCTGTTGGCCAAGTGGGAACATGGACCCAGCACTGCCAGAATTTTGGAATTTTTAGAAGCTGCTAGAAATTTGGATTTTTTTAATCAGAGCATTCGCATCTTTATTGTTTGGGGAGTCATAACAAAGTACCCAGATGGCTGGATTGCAAACAACCAAGACTTCCTTCTGGGCTCTGGAGCTGGGCATGGCCAGGGCCGCCTTCTCCTGTTGCCTTACCGTGCAGGAAAGAGCTCGCTCACTAATCCGGGCTGAATCCTGTCACCACGATGACCGCATCCTCTAGACCTCGTCCCTCCCAAAGCCCCATTCATAGGGAGAGGATCATAAGCACTCAGCTCATCACAATCACATCCTTTACCTGTTGCCCCTGACTCCTTGGGCCAATCTGGTACATGTGTGGTGGCTCTGGCTGGTGGCCTCCCCTGATGGAACACCCCCCCCACCCCATTCTGGGCCCTGCCTCCAGCAAGCTCCGCCCCCAGGCTCTGCCTGCCCCCTCCCAAACTCCTCCTGTCTCCAGTCTCTTTGAGCAGCTGGCGCTGGCATCTCCAGAGGGATGAGCTGTGATTGGAAGCATCCTCTGCTCTCCCCAGGCAGTCTCAGGTCTTAGTTCTGATTGGTTCTCTTGGTGACACAGTTGGCATCACGTGAGGAGCGGTCTACCTACATGGGCCGACCAGAGAGTGGGCTGGAAAGGCTATGACAGTGGCGATGTGGCTTGGGCTGTCTTTGGATATGAAAGCACCTGAGTCTGTGCTCCTGTCTCTTGGAATTAGTCGTGAGTTGAGGTCCCCAGGGTTAGTCTGTAGACACCCCTGGAGGTAGATTGTCGCTGGGGCTCAGTGTGCAGCGATTTGCAGGAAGTGACACTGAGTGTGTCCTTGGCTTTGGGCGGGGTGGACCCTGACCCTGTGATCTGTGTCCTCTCTTTGCCCAGGCTTCCCTAAGCTGTGGGTATCAGGTGAAGGCCCCAGCTGGATCCAGAGGAGTGAGCCCAACTTTCCAGGGCACAGTGCCCACTCTCCTCTATCTTCCTGAAGCCCTAGGGCTAGGCAGAGCTGCTGGCTCAGCCAGGCTGTGCTTCTAGGGGCCAATGTCCAGCAAGGGAACTGGACCTGGTGGGTCTACATCCCTTTCACAATTGAGAAATGGGACCTGGGGGAGTTGCTGTGTGTTTCTGTGGTCCAGCATGGTGTCCTGGTACTGGGAGCTCCCGTCAGCACGAGACATGCCTTTCACCAGACTGATGCCTCAGTGGTCCTCCTGGAGAGCACCTGAGTGATGGCCACCCTGCTTCTCCCCAGCCAGTGAGGACAGCTCCCAGTCCTCAAGGACCAATGTGAGCAGAGCCCCCTTGCAGCCCAGACACCCTGACCCTCCTCTCAGCCTGTTTCTGCAGCGGCTCGCAATGCCCCGGAAGCAATGACCTCCCTCATCCCAGCTCCCAGACTGAGCCAGGCCCTGATTCTTGTCCAGGCCTTGGAGTTGCTGGGATCACACAGCCTTGGCCTGGAGACAGCGAGAGTCCCGGGAGGGCCACTGAATCTGGCCTAGTCAGACAGCACGCTGGTATTGCTCCCCTGGGACTGAGGTTCAGTCCTGGCCAGAGTGGAGGCCACTGCAGGGCTCCCAACTCCCCAAAGTGAGCCCTGTCCTCCCAGGGAGCACACAAGCTTCCCAGAGGATAGCCCAGGGTTGACTGCCCAAGCACATTCCATTCCGAGGCAGGCCCAGGTCTCAGGGAGGGAGACTGGGTCCTGGAATCTGTCTCTCAGCACTGTCTCAGCATTATCATGGGGGATGTGGAGTCCTGTCTTGCCCACGCTGAGTCCTGGTGTGTCTGTGGGGTGGTTTGGGCTCTGGAAGCATCTGGAAAGTGAGCATGCTCTTGGGGTACAGTGTCCCTCTGTTTGCGTGGGGAAACTGGTTCCGGGACTTCCACAGATGCCCAAACCTGCAGTGGCTCAAGTCCCCTGTGTGACGTGCAGCTTGTGCACAAATCCTAGGCCACACTCCTGGGTGCTTCAGTCAGCCCTAGGTGACTTAGAATACTTGGTGCTGTGTGAGTCCGACATACATGACTGTTCTGGTGTCATGAGGGAACAGTGACCTAGAAAGCGGTGATGTTCAGAGGAGATGCAGTTTCTTTCTTGAATTTTCCCACCTGTCGTTGGTCGCATCCGTGAACCTGGATCTGGGAGCTCAGAGTCAGCTGCGCTGGCAGTCAGGTCACTGGGCGATTGCACTTCAGCGAGGAAAAGGGGCACCAGGGGCAGTCGGGATAAGCCCTGGACTTCCAGACACAGGGCAGGGTGGTGACAGCCAAGCCCAGGCTCAGCGTCCGTGGGGTGGACAGGCTGGGCCCGGTGGCTTGGCAGCCTGTGTGTTACTTCTTCTGTCCAAGGTGAATACCAGTGAAACCCTCCATGGGGCATCTACACCCCACTTTCTATGCCTCTAGTACCCAGTGGGAGATGAGCCCAGCACGTTTCTGACCCGGGCACACGGGCTGAGAAGGCAGAACCCTTTGGAAGGCGCCTTTCTTAGGCAGCTGGAGAGACTGATTTCTATTCCTCAGCTGAGGGCAGGGCCTGGGTTCCTGGAGCCAGAGCTGGAGCCAGGAGAGGCCACTGCCCCTGCAGGGCCCTGCCCAGCGTGCAGGGCTGTGATGCTTCTCTGTGGCTGGGTCCAGGAGCCCCCAGGGGAGCCCGAGTGCAGGAAGCCCAGGCAGGGGCTCAGGCCGAAGTGAGTGGGACCTGGTGTGAGGAGGAGGAAGGCTCTGCACAGCTCAGCTGGGGCCTCTGCCAGAGAGGAAGGGAAGGGGGGAAAGGGTTAGAGTTAGAGGGTTTTGTGGAACTCACACAGAAGCAGGTGCCGCAGGCCAGGGCCAGGCTCCCTGGCAGCCCCTGGACAATGCTGCTGTTGTCCTCAGGCTCTAGCCCCCCATGGGAACCCCGGCGCCTGGGGCCTTTCTCCTTTAATTAGGAAGCTGCTGCTCAGCATGGATCCCAGCAGGGGCTGGGACTGGCTGCCTGGCGTGAGCCTGGGTATCCCATTCTGGAGTCTTGAGCGGACTCTTGGCCCTCTCTGTGCCCCTGTGTGCTCATCTGTGCAGTGGGCACCCCAGCCCTCATGCAGAGGACAGGCCAAGTGGAACATGAGTCAGGATGCTGGACCAATGCGGGGCAAAGGTGGGTAGTCGGAGTGCACTGACTCGGTCGTACCCCCAGCCCTTGGCCGGGGCTGCCTGGGCTTCATGTGCGATGTGTTTTGCACCCCAGGGTGTTTAGCTTCACCCAGTCGGGTGCGTTGGTCAGGTTCACAGTTAGCCGGTTTGCTGGCTGACTGTTCTGGAAACTCAGATAGGAAGGCAGTGGGACCCGGCTCAGTCAGGGCGGCTTTGCGCTGACAATACCTGGAGCCTAGAGGAGAAAACACCTAGAATCTTCCTGCATGGTCTTAATGGCCATGCCTCATTAATGCGGAAGAGGTGACTCCTGGCCAGGGCTGCTGGATTTGCTGCGGGGAGGGACACGCTGGGGTGGAGGGCGGCGGGCAGAGGAGGCGCTGCTCCTGCTGCGCTGGGCTGGGCAGTGTTGACGGGGGCTCTCAGAGCCCCTGGTAAGGTAGGAAGTCGTCAGGCCTGGGAAGGAGGTGGCCCCTGCTGGCTCCTTTGTGCCCGGGGCAGGGTCCGGAGGCGGCAGGTTGCAGCTGGAGGCACCTCACTCCTGCAGGAGATGTGGGGTGAGATGCAGGGGTGAGGGAGGTGTGCGGGTGAGGGGGTGAAGGAGGTGTGGGCAGTGCAGGGAGAGGTCTGGCCCGCTCTCTGGAGGACGGGGCTCCTGAGTGACTCCCCAACATACTCCTGCTTTTGGGTCTGGGGTCTGTGGTGTGGGCTGGGAGCATTTGCCACCAAGCCAGAGGCGGCTGCTTGGCGCTCAGGCTTCCTAAAGTGCGCCCTGCTTCGTCTTGGTGTTGTGAATTAAAAAAAAAAAATCGCAGTTTTTCTAAGCAGTTTTGTTGTGACCCTGTCATTAGAGAATGTCACCAAGTATCACCCAGAGCCTCGGGGGTGATTTTAGGCACTGATGTCCTCTCTGCTTTCGGCCCACGCTTGGCACCCTGCTCCCCTTGGGGGGACCTCAGCCGGCTCTCGGGGAACAGCATTCCCCGCCTCTCCCCCGCCCTGGGCGCCTGACACAGGGTCTGAGCTGAGTCGTGCAGGTGCAGACGGACACGCTCACAGTCACGTGTCACCCCACGTCGCTGCCAGGACTGTGTGGGTGACCATGGTGCCATCACGGTGAGTTTTGTGTCACGCACTCTGCTGTCCACGCAGGACGGAAATGTGCAATAACGCGTGAAGCACCGTGCGCCTCGTGGGAGCGGAGTCACGCACTGCGGGTTTTGTGGCGGCTTGGTCAGCCTGGTGTCGCGCTGGGGTCTTCCGTCCACACGAGCAGGGGTCGCTGTGACGATACTCTCTGTCCTCCAGCAGGTCATGCAAACCCAGGGACAGTCCCTCTCTTCACTGCCACGCGGTCTTCCTTCCCTCCCTCTGTCCTTCCTTCCTTCCCCTCTGTTTCTTTTTTCTTCTCCTGTGTTTGGCCTAGCTCTGCTGTTTAGAACCTCTAGTATAGTCTTTCATCTTTACTTATTTTTAATTTCATTTAAATACTTACAATTTACTAGTACAATTATTTAAATACAGGGCGACCAAAAATTGCATATGCTTTTCACTCATTTTTATAAGATAGTACAATGGGAAATATCAAAATGCCAATTCTATCAAATTTATTCAAAATCTAATTGATAGCTTGAAGAGACACCGGGCCGAACGGTGCTTGGGAGAGTCAGGGCATAGACCCACCTGCTGCTGGGCGATGCTCGGTAAACTGTTAGGTGGATAGTTTAATCTTGATTTTAGACAGGGTCTTACTATGTTTCCCAGGCTGGCCTCGAACTCCCAGTTCCAAGCAATCCTCATCCCTCCCCTTCTCCAGAATCTTGAGTGGAACCAATGATAACACGATTCCTTACCTTGTTCCATTTAATAAAATGAAGTAAAAAGTTTTATTGAGCTATAATTAATATATTATGTGATTCACTCATTAAAGTGTGCAATTCTGTGTTTCTTAGTGTTCACCCATCACCAGAATCAGTTTGATCACCCCCGGCCCATTGGCAGTCACCATTCCCTCGGTCTCCCTGGGTGGAGGACATTTTACCACTGCCACTGTGGACGTCCACACGAGTGGGTCACGTGTTAGGTCAGCAGCCTGTCCTCCCTTATCTGTGGTCTCGGAGCGAAGTTTCAGTTCTTGCCATGGCAATTATGGAAGTTTTTCAAGATAGCCTTTACCAGTGGAAGGGAGTTTTTTTCTTGTTCTAGTTTTTTATTTTAAAAAATCTTGAATGTGGAGAGTTTTGTTAACGTTCTGCCGCTGTTAGGATAGCTTCATAGTTTTCCTTTCTCAGTATATTAATATGATGAACGATATTGGCTTTTTAAAATGTTAAACCGAATTCACATTCCTGAAATAAATACCGATTAGATGTGACATGTTATCCTTTTAATAGACTGCTGGATTTATTCCCTTATATTTTCTTTAGGGTTTTAATAGGTATGGTCATGTGGAGATCAATCTATGATTCTCTTTTTCTTCTCTCTCTTTCTCGTTTTCTCTATCTTTCCTTCCTCCCTTCTTTCCTCCTTCCTGGGATTTAAACCCAGGGTCTTTATGTTCAACTATATCCCAGTTCTTTTTGTTTGTTTATTTATTTATTTATTTTTCAATTTTGAAACAGAGTCTCTAAGTCACTGAATTAACCAGGCTGGGCTTGAACTTGCAATTTTCCTGCCTCTGTATCTCAAAGTGCTGGGATTATAGGTGTGTGCCACCAGCCTTGCATCTTTTCTTTATTTTTCCTTATATTTCTCCTGGTATATGTCTACAGCATGCGACTCTTACATGGCACATGTGGAGTTGGTACAGGGATGCCGCACATCTCCCTTCTCTGTTTCATCCTCTTCTCCTCTCTTCCTCCATCTCAGTCTCCTTCCCACTGGAGAAGAATCTATCCTTCTACTTCCTATTATCTATCTTTTTTTTTGCTCTTTATTTTTAATTTGAGTTTGTCATATAAGAGAAACCATGATATCAGCTTGAGAGTCTGATTCATGTCACATAACATTACGGTCTCACGGTGCATCCATTTTCCTACAAATGACTCAAGTTTACCCTTATTATGGTTGTTACGTGCTGTTGTTTAGGTGACAACAGCAGGGACAGAAGCGTGTCTGTGTTCGCTAAGGAGCATCAAAAGGTGTCTGCCCCCCAGAGGTCCTTCTTGCACTGCTGGTCGAGTCGTCGGACGAGGAGTGAGCCCTGGACACAGAGGGTGGTTATGCACTAAGCCAGTAGCTGCTTCACCCGCTCGGACTTGGGGTCTCCCTAGTCTCTGCTGGGCAGTTCCACAACTGCTTCTGATTGGGGTCTCCCGGGAGGCGCTGTCACAGGGCAGCTGGGTCTGGTGCCAATCAGGCAATGCTGTTGCATGTCTACTGCTGCGATGGGGTACAGCCAAGCCCTCCCTCCCCCACGTGGCTTCTCCTGGGCGAGCCCAGGGCAGGGTTGGGTGGGGCCTGGGGTCCCCAGGGGCTGCCCTGGTGCTCGACTCAGACCAGCCCGGCAGCCGCTCCTTCCTGCTGCTAGGCCCTGGGAGGGGACCCTCTGCAGAGTCGGTGCAGACTGACCCCGGCCCTGTGCCCTTATTGCTGGCCTCCTGCTGGGCTGCAGAGGCCATGGGGCTTCATTCTGCAGCCACTGAGCTTCCACAGACTCTGAATATCCCTAACAGCAGGAGCTGGCTGGCTGAGGGGAGCACAGACTCTCACTCAGGAGCTGGTCACCTGCTCCCAGAGTGTGCAGAAGCTGGGGGCGGGGCAGGGGTGCCCTCTGTGGAGCAGAAGAAGGCTTCCGAGAGCTGCTGGAGCCAGGCTTGAGGGATGTGTAGGAGCTCAGGCTGAAAGGAGGTGTGATGAAGCTTCATGACTAGGTCACTATGGGCATATTCTGGGCTCATCACCTGTGACACGGGGGTCACAAGGGTCATGTGTAGTCGTACTGTCATCATATCCCTATGCCCAGCACACCTGAGTGTCCAGAAAATGCTGGCCATTGTGGTGAGGGTCAGGATGCAAGGCTGGGAGGTGGCCTGGGAGCTGCTTAGGGCTGGAAGGCCCTGTGTGCTGCAGAACTTGGCCTGCTTCTAGGGGTTCACATGCTTGGAGGATAGGAAACGCCAAGAATAGAGCATGGGTGCCCCTCCTGGACAGGCCACAGGGTCTGTCTCAGCCCATCTGTGCCTAGCTAATGCCAGAAGATGAGTTTGCTTTAGTCACCTTTCTGTTGCAGTGATAAAATACCGGATATACTCAATTTACAAGAAAGAAAGGTTTGTTTTGGCTCAGGGTTGCAGGGGATTCAGTCCATGGTTGTTTGGTCCTGTTGTTTGGGGTCCACGGCCTCACAATCCATCATGCGCTATTCCCTTCATGGTGGTCAGGAAGCACAGAAGGAGGAGGAAAGGGATGGGATCCCAACATCTCCTTCAAGAGCACACTTCCGGTGACCTAACTTCTGCCCACAGGGCCTCACCTCCTAAAGCTCCCTTCCCCCAATGGCGCCACAAGCTGGGGACCAAGACCCAAGCTATAGAGGGGTGGAAAATCCAGCTCTTAGGACTTACAAGAAATCTTGGTGGGGAACATCTGTCTGGGCTGCAGTGTGGGGCTGCCCGGGGTCACCAGTGCCCCTTCCCACTCTGTGTCAGTTCTGTTTCTTTGGTTGTCTCTTTTGTCATGGGCTGGCACTTCCTGTTCTGGAGGTCAGTTGTTTTGGGTGCTGTAGGTCTGTCTTTCCTGCTAATTGATGGGTCCTAGCATGTGGGGAGCAAGCTAAAGTCTTTTAGGGGTACAGGAAGCAGGGGTTCTACAGCTCCTGGGAGGGGACCAGGCTCCCTGGTACCTGCCTGCCTAGAATCATGTCCTTGTGCTATGCTGTCCTTCAATTTGGGGGCTGCTCACATGACTTATCTAACCCTGCAAAGGGTCCAAGCAGGAAAAGGATGTCCACGCTGGTCCTGAGACAGCCGCAGTGCCACGTCGTTGAATGTTAATTGGAACTGGCTCCTGCCAGTGAACACGTGCTGAGTGAATAAGTGAAAGCTGAGACAGTGAGCTTAATGTAGCAGGTAGAACTGAGGCAGAGGTAGGAACGAGAGTCAATGGTACTGAATGAACCTGCCAAATTATCCTGAGGATTCTTGGCACCAATCAGATGAGCGAACTGTTGTGATCCCAGTTTTTCTCTCCATGAGGTGCTAAGTGGCCTGGGCAGTGATCCCAAGAAGCTACAAAGTGCAAAGTTGTCAGGAAGGGCAGCTTCTCCCTCCCGTCCTCCTTTCTCGAGATCCTAGCAGCGTGTTTGTTTTGCACCAGAATGGAACAGCTTGGGCTCGGGGCATGGGAGTGGGGTAGGAGGAGGCCGCTTACGGTGAGTTTGGCCACAAGGAGGTCACACAAGTAAACATAATTTGCAAAGGCCTGAAGACCACAGACAGCAGCAGGAGGTAGCACTTCAGGGTCTCTTGGTGAAGGGCAGTGTGACAGAAATGATCTGGCTGTGTAGTGCATCGGGGCATTATGAACACGTGTTGCAGCAGCAGCTGAATGCGTGTTCTGAGTTTCAGGCTTAGTTATTTTTCTCATTGCAGAGACAAAATATCCAACACCTGAAGTTAAAGGGCAAAACGTTTATTTAGCTCACAGTTTGTAGAGGTTTCAGTCCACAATCAGCTGGCTCCAAGGCAGGGTGGCTCCGGATGGCAGAGGGACAACAGTTCTTGGTGGTGGAAGACAGCAAAAGCAAAAGGAACAAAGGGGAAGGCAGGAGTCCTTTCAGTCCCTTATATCATATGCAGGCTACCCAAGCTAGGGGGGGTGTAGCGCTCACACCTTTATCCTAGCCGGAACTACGCCAGGCCAATCAGCAGCCTTTAATCCCAGCACCATGCACTCTGGATCGAGCCATGGGGGGAGGACTTTTTCAGATCCCCTGAAAAGCCCCGCCTCCATGACTGTAGGAGCCTTTGCTGGGACAGTTAGACCCAAGCCTTAAGCCAGGCCCCTGAGTGCTCAGGAATGGGCACAAAGATTCACAGAATATGTGCACCCCTTCATTTATTCAGTTATTTATTCTGTTATCATATACCCACGCACTCATTTTCTGGTTTGACTTCTTGGTTTAACCCAGATTTCAAGGAGGAAACAGGGCCCCCTCAGTTCCGGCCACCCCCACCACG
>PVJX010025601.1:0-26755 GCA_004027295.1 Dolichotis patagonum | reverse complement strand
CAATGTTCTCAGGGTTGGGGGCTGGGAGTGTTTTCTTATTTCTCCCTTTCGTCATGTTTTTGGTTCCTTCCATACAAGTGTACAGTGTAATTCCCAGACCCTTTTCTTGTTGTTTAAGGCTCCTCTAGAGGGCGCAGGCTAGGAGCTTTAGCCCTCTTCAATAGGTTATCAGAGATTAGAGTTCACCCACGGGCAGTGTCTGCTGGCTCCTCCCCTCTGGGCCAGTCAACCTTTGCAGGCCTTCACTGTGCCAGTGTGCACTGATCTCAGGGGCATGGCCTAGTCCAAGCAGATTCTACCAATCCGCTCGGCAAAGGGAGCAACCAGCTGAAGCCACTTCCTTATGGAGTTAGGGCTGTCCTGCCCAAATCCAACATGTCTTCCAGTCGGTTTCCCCTTTCCCGTGCGAGGGTCTTATTCCCATCACTCACCATGTCCCCGAGAACTGCTGGACTGCCCGACCTCCGACTTCAGCGCGGCTGAGGTGGGAATTCACAGTGCCTCTGGGTGGGTCATGTGAAGTGCCGGTCCTGGCGAGCTGCACGCCGGGCTGTTCAGCTCCGAGCTCCGGCGGCTCAAGCCAGTCACTTCAGTGCGGATCACTTGTTCAGGTCGGGCAGGAATTCAGGCTGCTCCAGGAGGGCGCCGTGCTCGCTGATCTTATCTTCACTAATAGTATTCCCAGGACCTCATATTCAAGCATTTTTTTTCACTTTAGTTTCTTCATGTGTTGTGAGAGTCCATCTCTCTCTGTTTGGGTCTCTCCAGGGTGTTTTATTCTGGCATTTGAGCTGTCTCTCTCAGAGAGGGTCTCTCTCCTGCTACCTACCAGTCCGCCATCTTGTCTTGCATTTGCCAACCCGTTTCAAATGGACAAAAATGTGAATAATTTATCAAAGAAGATGTACTTATATCAAATAAGCCATGAAAATATGCTCAACATTAGTCATTTGAGAAATACAAATTAGAAGAACAATGAGGTGATAGTGCATATTCACTAAAATGGCTGAAAAACTTTAACAATATACAAAGTCTTGGCAGTGGTACGGAGCAGCTAGAATTCTCATACACTGCTGCTAGGACTAAAATGATACAACCCCTTTGAAAAACAGTCTGTCAGTGTTTTATAAAGTTAAACTACCCTTACCACATAACCCAGAAATTCTCCTCTTAGAAATGGAATGAAATTCTACTCCTAACCAGCAGGGTGTGGTCACACATGCCTATAATTGCACCCTCCAGAGGCTGAGGCAGGAGAATCACTGTAGGGGGCCAGCCTGGGCTACACAGTGAGTTCAAAGATAGCGAGACCCTGTCTCAACTAACAAACAAAGCAACCCAAAAATCCTGCTCCCAACAGAAGTGAAAATATACCTAAAGACCTATGTGTAAACAATTACGAATATTTCATTCATAATAGTTCCAAACTGAAAACAACATAAATGCCTGCTAACTAGTGAGGTGATAAACAACTGATGTGTCTATATAATGCATGATTCTCAGCAGTAACAATGAATGAGCTACTGATACATACAGCAAGGATACATCTCAAAAGCACTGTGCTATGTGACTCCAGACCTAAAACGTTATTCCATGATTCAATTAACACGAAACTCTAGAAGAGGCAAACCTGTAGCATAGCTAGGTGGTTCCCAGGTGTGGGGAGTGAAGGCAAGAACTTGATTGCAGAAGGGCTTGAGGAAATTTTTGGAATGAAAGAAATGTTCTAGGTCTTTATTGTGGTGGTAGTGTTATGACTAGACATTTGTTAAAATAAATCAAAATGAGCACCAAAAATGAGTGGTTTTAGTAGATCCCACCCCCTCCTCCCCTTTTCACCTCAATAAAGCTGATTTTAAAATAAGTAATGATTCTGAGATCTTTTATTTTTGGCTTAGACAGCTGACCTGAAGTAGGATTTGAGAACAGATTGGGGAACTCAGAAAGAGAAATAGGACTTGAGGGGTGCAGAGGATGGTGTCAGGAAAATGACTTCTGGTTTTGGAAGTGTTAATGAGGTTGAGTTAATGAGGGCACAAAGAGGGAAAAGAGACATGTAGGTAGAAATGAGAGGTAAAAAAAAAAAAAGAATCCTAATGCAGAAAGATGGGAAATGAGAACAAGAAATTGTGTGTGTGTGTGAGTGTGTGTGTTGCCTGCCTTTCTTTCTTTCATCCTTTCTTTTCTTTCTTTCTTTCTTTCTTTCTTTCTTTCTTCTTTCTGTCATTTTTATTCTCTTTCTCCTTTTCTTGGGGCATTTTATATGCCATGTTTGACTATTCTGTGTCTTAGAGGGGTCCAGTAATCAGACTACATACAAACACACACATTACCACCCTCCGCCCTGCCCCTCACACCACTACAACAAGACAATCAAGTGAGAACAAGTACATCGAGAGAAGGAGGTAATGTTGGACACCTGCCCTCAAGTGTATTAGTGGGGAGAGTTTATCCTTAGTCCTTGACACTCTGTGGAGAGAAGCAATAGAAAAGTACCAGGTTATTTGCTTTTAGTTTAAACAGCTCAATAGGAAAATAGCTCTAATAGTTAGTTCCATTAGGATCTCAGCTGAGGACATTTTCTTTAAGTTTTGCTGTGACAAATTAAAGGTTAATGGTTAAATAAAATAAATAAAATAAATTTAGGGCTGGAGATTTAGCTCAGTGGCATAAGCGCCTGCCTGGCAAGTGTAAGGTTGTGAGTCTGATCCCCGGTACCACAATAGATAAATAATAAATAAAAAAGGTTAATGGTGGCAATTTTTTTTTTCAGCCTAAGGGAGGCAACCACACCAGTCATGATCCTGATTGGATCCAACTTGGAAGTCCCAGAAACTTTCAGTAACAAATCTGCAATAGTTTTGGCTTCTTCTTCTTTTTTTTTTTGGTACCGGGGATCGAACTCACGACCTCACTCTTGCTAGGCAAGTTCTGGCTTCTTAATATGAATCTACCTACAAAAGACAATGAGGCTATATTACCATTTCTACTCAGTGGATATGCAAACTGAAACTCAGAAGGCAAGGCATGGTAGCTTATGCCTATAGTCCCAGCACTCAGGAGGCTGAGACAGGAGAATTGCCATGAGTTTGAGGCCAATCTGGGCCACACAGTGAGTTCAACACCAGGCTGAACTACATAACAAGGCCCTGTCTCCAATGATAGGGGCAGGATCACCAACTTGGCATTGGTTTCAGATTTGACTGGAAGGAGACAACAACTTCTTGGGCTTTGAAGCCTGGGTTCCTCCTGAGTTAAGACGTTCTGTGTCAGGATTGTGGACAGCGATCACTATTCCTTGCAGTGGCTCAGCGAAGACAAGGGGAAGATTCCTCAAGGCCAATCAAAACCCTTCACAGAGTGAATGGGGTGTCTGGGCTTCTACCCTAAACACACACCACAGAACTTCTCCCTGGGCTCCTACTCCTCTTCATAGATCAGCACACAGCCGGAGAGTGGCAGAGTGGGGCCTGGACTCCATCTGTCTGACTCGAAAGCCTTGGGTTCAACCACTGTACTCTGCTCCCTGCTGCCTTCATCTCCAGTATCATTACTATGAAGATACAAAAAAATAATAAGGAAGCAGAGAAGGTTGGGGGAGCCCCTCTATTGCCATTTCCATGAAGAACCTCCACTCTGCTTTCTGGTGGGGAGCACTTTTAGCATGGGACTTTCTGGTCCTATCTCCCTGTCGTGTCACTCATTCTCCGCAAGGAAGATGCTGTCCATCCGAAGATGAGGTGAAAGGTAACTCTCACGAAGGTCAGTGGCATGCTGGTGAATGTCTAGCACCTGGTTTGGGGGAAGGAACATTGACAGGAAGCATGTGCCAGTCTCCGTGGCATAAACACTCCCACCAGAGTAGCTTCCAAACTGGTAGTCACCAGTTTGCAAAATTCCTGAAAATTTAACATTCCCCTTCAGCAATCTGTCGTGTGCTGGCTCCAGCAACACCACCTTCATAACATGGGACGTGGGTCCTGCTCCCTGCTATTCAAAGTGCCTGGATGTCTGCCTACTTTGGGGATGGCTCCTCCACCCCTCCTCTGCTTCTGCCTCTTCCTCAAAGGCATCAAATCTCTCCCTTGTCCTCTAAGGAGTTTAGGACTGTGAGAAGTGTAGCCTTTCACAAAAGAGAAGGAAGGAGGGAGAGAAGGCAGAAAATAAAGAAGGCAGGAAATGCTTTTGCAGCTTTTGTTTTCTACCCTGCAGCACAAATTTCAGCTGAGGAAGGAACACAAGGCCTGACCACCTGCTTTGAATAGGAGAAAGAGAAATTCTAATATAGAAAGAACTTGAATTCCCACTGCTGTGTCCTCCACAGGAGAGTGAGGTATAGACAGTCTTTAGTCTGCTTCTCCATCCCAGATGGGTTTCCGGCAGCAACAGTGCCTGCTGGGGAACATCTCTCCAGGCCATGAAACTCCTGGTCCTCCTGCCTCTCACGCACTGGGATTGCCGGTGTATATCACTGTGCCTAACTTCTCCAGGCTTTTTTTTTAAAAAAAATTTATTTAAAGAGAAAAAACTAAAAAGAAAACAACCAACAAAACAGAAAAAGGGCAGCAACAATGCAGAATTCCAAAGGCAAAAAACCCCAAAAGAAAAACAACAAAACAAAAACAAAAACCCTAAGAAATTGCCACTTGACAAGCCACATGCTGTCATCATTGGAAATAGTTGTTCAAGCTACAAAACCAAAGCATACAAAGTAGACATTCAAACAGTGAGACAGACCGTCAACAGTTCTGCTCGACAATCCAACAAAAACAGCAATATGGTCATCCATCCCACACACCCAAACATACATGCAGCCATATCCTTCAGAGCACTCTCTTTTCCCCTCCCTTTTTTTCTTTTTATATATTTTTTAAAATTTTATTTTAAAGGGGGTAAAATTAAACACAACAAAACAGAATAGAACAGGACATAAGAAAGCATAAATTTCAAAGCTAGACAACCAGAGATCTTTACTATCTGTCATATTGTCTCTTGTTTTCTTCCAAATAGTTGTCCATATCTTTGCATATGGGGAGCTCATACTAAATAAGATATCAATCTTTTCACAAGATGTGTAGTTTACTGGTTCCCACTTGCTGGGGGGCGGGACACGGGACAGGGGACAGGACGACATGAGATGTCTGATTCTCAGCCTGCGTGCTGGCAGGCTCACAGCCGCCCCCCAGAGAGGGGAGGAGTTCCTTGTTCTCCTGGCACCCCGAGTCAACCGCACAGTGCAGGTACCACACACCAGGGTCTCTCTCCTGCAGGCTGCCGAAAGTCTGCCACACTCACAGCTGCCCCCCAGAGAGGGAAGGAGTTCCCTGTTCTCCAGTACTGTGAGTCAACCGCATGGTGCAGGTCCCGAGGTGCCAGCGTCTCTCCCCTGCACGCCCCCTAAAGTCCACCATACTCACCTGCTATTTCTTTCTGATGAATTGACCATTCCATTTCCAAAGTTCTGAAATGGCCAACAGACCACAGAAAGAATTCTCTTTAGGCTCCTGTTTGAAACCAGCAGCTACAGCGATCTGCTGGCCTTGCTTCAGGGCCAGCTCCAGGCTTTTGAAGACAGCTGAGCCTGGATTCTAAGCACATTCCTGGTCTCCTCCTCAAGTTTGACCCTTCCTTCACGCCCTGGCTCTTTCCTGCCTCAGGTGGCATCCTAGGCCCAGCTCTAGGGGTTAGTGTGAAACCATGAGAGCATGTGACTTGCAGCCCTACCATGAAGACTGAAATTTTTCCAAAGGAGGAGAGGGTACTGTTTCCAGAAGGCAGGAAGGATGTCATGAGGACCAAAAGTACCCATCGCAGAACTTCAGATACAAATGAGTGGACACGACACAGCATATGCTTCTCAAATCCAAACCAGACTGAAGCCTAACAGGTTGGGCCAGGGGCATTTCAGTGAGGGAATGTGACTGAGAGCTGACATTGTACTCTAGCCTTCTCCAAGGCTAGCATCAGAACAGGAGATGGGCTATCCAGTCCGCTGCAAGAATGTGTCCAGCGCTGCACCCAAGGCCACCCCTGTGCACACCCTTTATCAATATCAGCGATTTATTTCCTGGAACTCAGGCAGAACTGAGCCTGGCGGGCTCCCCCTGACCTTCCCGTGCTGTCCAGCAGCGCCTTGCACTGGGAGGCAGCCATCATGCTTGAGCCCAGTTAATAGCCAGGCACCCTGGTACAAGGCGCCAGAGTTGGTTTATAGAAAACTGGGTCCCCTCCAGGGTTGGCTTTTTTTTTAAATGCTGGATCCCTTGGAATCCCTGGGGCTTGTCTACAGCGCCCCCTGCTGCCCATTCATGTTAACTTAACTTCGCATTTTAGAGATCCTTAATCAATTCTGTTGGTGAAGCCTTGTCACCTCCAGGGTGACGCAGTGAAATCAAGGAAGAGTTGTAAAGAAGCTTCGGTGAGCTTTAAAAAGGATGGTAAAAATTCAGTGGACCATTATTATAAAGCCAAGAGCCAGAAGACAGAACTGAGCGTCTGTCATCCCCAAAATTTGCCTTCTCTGTGTGGCCTTTTATCCTCATCCTGTTTCTGACAGAAATCAATGTGTGATACATTCCAACCTTGCTATTATAACTGAGTTTGTGGCTAAAACAAGGCCCCTCGAGTGGCTCATGGTTTAGAAAGGGAGCTAGGCAAATCCAATTGTGTTATAAGCGCTCTGAATGATCTTGCCAACTGTAGGGTAGACACTGTGCCTGTCTTTAACCCTCACAGCCCTAAAAGATTGTACAATGAGAAAGCAGAGGCACAGAAGGGCTCTACACTTTCACAAGACCACACAGTATCTATAAAGCCAATGACTACATCTAACTCCAAAATCTGCGTGGCTCCTATGGGAACACAAACAAGGGGAAGGAAAGGACTATGAAGATGATTATAGCAGGTATCAGTGGTCGCCCTCTCCTCCTGATAAAAGCAGCCCTTTTTAGCCAAGAACATCTTCGTGACAAACGATGTACCCGTATTCTTTCTTCCCAAGTAAAAGAACATGTTCCCAAATTCTGGCCAACCAATTCTCCTTCTCCAGTGACAGGCCAGGAGCTGGGCACGTGCCCCCAGTTGGGCCAATCATACTTTCTCAGAATTTTTATACGGTGAGACTGGGAGAAAGAAGCACCACAGTCTCCTAAGGCCACCAAACTGCCTGTGAATGTGTAGCTCCCTCCCTGGGACCATACTGCTCCGCAGCAGGAGAGGATGAGACATCTTATAGAAGAAGCCACGATCTATACGTGCATATGGAGACAGACAAGGGGTGTCGGGGCTCAGCAACCTCTGAGGCTGATCTCATCTAGTTGTTTTATTTTTTCCCCTGTCCTAGGGTTGAGCCTAGGGCCATCACGCTAACTACATCCCTAGCCCGTTTTGTTTTGTTTTGTTTTGTTTTGTTTTGTTGAGACAGGGTCTTGCTAAGTGACTAAATTGTCCAGGCTGTGGTCTAACTTGCAATCCTCCTGCCCCAGTCTTTCAGAATTCTGGGGTTACAGGTGTGCTCCATCACACTGGGCCACCCTATTCTTACATGAGGTAGTACTTGGCCTTTTTTTTTTTTTAAGATCTTTTTAAAAAAAATTTTATTTAAAGAGAAAAAAAAACAAAAAAGAAAACAACCAAACAAAACAGAAAAAGGGTAGCAACAATACAGAATTCCAAAGGCAAAAAAAGAAGGACAAGAACAACAAAACAAAAACACTAAGAAATCACCACTTGATAAGTTACATACTGTCATCATTGGAAATAGTTGTTCAAGTTACAAAATTAAAGCATACAAAGTTGACATTCAGTGAGACTGTTAAAAGTTCTGCTCAACGATCTAACAAAAACAGTAATGTGGTCGTTATGTTACACACTTAAAAATACATGCAGTTTATATCCTTTAGAACACTTTCTTTTCCCCTCTTTTTTTAATATTTTTTTTAAATTTTATTTTAAGGGGGTAAAATTAAACACAACAAAACAGAACAGAACGGGACATACGAAAGCATAAATTTCAAAGCTATACAACCAGGGATCTTCACTATCTGTCATATTGTCTCTTGTTTTCTTCCAAATGGTTGTCCATATCTTTGCATACGGGGAGCTCATACTAAATACCATAGCCAATCTTTTCACAAGATGTGTAGTTCACTGGCTCCCACTTGCTAAGGTGGGGGGAAACATGGGACGGGGGACAGGACGACTTGAGATGTCTGATTCTCATATCTGACATTCTCAGCCCGCATGCCTGCAGGCTCACAGGTGCCCCCCAGAGAGGGGAGGGGCTCCTTGTTCTCCTGGCACCCCGAGTTAACCGCATGGTGCGGTCCCGATGCGCCAGGGTCTCTCCCCTGCAGGCCCCCCAAAGTCCGCCATACTCACCTGCTATTTCTTTCTAATGAATTGACCATTCCATTTCCAAAGTTCTGAAATGGCCAACAGACCACAGAAAGAATTCTCTTTAGGCTCCTGTTTGAAACCAGCAGCTACAGCGATCTGCTGGCCTTGCTTCAGGGCCATAGTACATGGCCTTTTAATTAAAGTTAGTTTGTGTTGTTTTCCTTTTTATTAAAGCCAAGAGTCCTGAGAAGCACAATACAGAACCAAAAAATCTTCACAGATGAGATGTACCAGGAAAGAAGGGATTTTTCAGAAAGACTGGACAAGAAGAAGACAGGCTGAGGAAAAGCTCAGCTCTTATGACCAAAGCTGATATGAGTAGAGGGGGCAGGAGAGACAGAAGAGAGCCATATCCAGGAAGGCCTTTTGTGCTAGACTTTTTGTTTTGTTTTTTAGTTTTTTGAGACAGGGTCTCAGTATGTAATTCAGGTTGGCCTCCAGTTCGTAACCCTCCTGCTTCAACCCCTCCAAGGTCTGGGATTATAAGCGTGTGCCACCATGCCTGGCCCCAGATATTTGATGTTTATCTGAGGCCAGTGAGGAAAAAGCTTAAAGCAGTCCTATGATGTGATCAAACTTGTGTTTCACAAGGTCACTCATGCGAATAGATCCGAGGCAGCGCAAAAGTTACAAGGGGCTACGTGACCCAGTTAAGAAATCAGGGTAGAAAATGGCTTCCCAGTTCTTGGCTGGGTCTTTGACTAGAGAGGGGGACAGGGACAAAAAGTTCGATTTCTGCTCATATGGAGGTCAAGTGTAAGTGAGACATTTAACAGGAATTGTCCAGTGGGCATATTAAAAGAGATGTCTAGGGCTGGGGATTTAGCTCAGCAGCTTAAGTGCCTGCCTGGCAAGTGCAAGGTCATGAGTTCGATCCCCAGTACCCAAAAAAAAAAGAGATGCCTAAATTAGGGATTCTTTTTTGAGTCATCAATCCAACTGTATACCCAATGCTACTAGGACAAAGTATCCTGTGAGTAAAAATGTAGTCATACCTATGCTCTTCTGGAATCACACAACTAAACAAATTAAGAATCATGGTAAGTACTGGGGAGACAGTGAAATAGCATTATGGAATAGCAGGGACCTGGGTGTGGGGCTCCATGCCATTACAATCTGAGTGTGCTCACGTCAGATGTCCACTCATTCTGGAAAGTCAGCTTCCTTGCTCTCACTGCCCAGCTCCACCCCTGGCCATCTACAATGTGTCAGGGGGCTTTGGTGCTTGGGAAACTCCCACCAGGACCCTTTGTTCTCAGCTGGAGCCTTGCATCCCACTTTTCCTGAAGCCCTTACTGGCATCTGCCCTTTAATCGTCAGCCCCAGGTCATGACATGAGCATTTATGAGGATTTATGATTATAAATCCTGAATCATAAATAAGGGCAACAAAGCCTCAGTTTATAGGGCAGGCCAGTGTTGTTTCATCAGATCAGGGATCTGACTTTAAACTGAGCCAGAAATACCTAATGTCCTGTCCTTTTCTTTACTAGAATCACAGGTTGCTGTACTTTCTGTTATAGCTGTTTTTACTTCTACTCCACATCTCTACCTGGAAATTCGGTCTTTCTTCAAGAGCCTTGAAGTCATGAAGCTTTATCCCACCTCCTCCAGGCCTGCTGCCCATGCCACTTAACGTTTTTTTCTCAGAATACTCTTGAGGTGCTAGATGTTACTCAGATTTTCACATTCCTTTTCAGGAGCTGACAGAGGTTTCATAAAGTAGTTAAGGTGAACGCCCGTATTTTTGCCTAGGCAGAGGTTTTATACATAGTTTTTTTTTTTTTTTTTTTTCTAAGCAAGGACATCTCTCCTCAAAGACAGAGGGATATTCACTTTGCCATCGGGGCACCGACTGCATGGACCTGTGAAGAAAGGATGGGATTGTCCTGCAAGCCTAGGCAGTACCATCGAAGATACATCCTTCTTAGGAGGCACTCACATGCCCTGAAGGAGACTGGCATAAAGTTATTCTAAATCAAGTTTATATATAAAATGAAAAATTAGGCAGCCTAGGCATGTCTGGATATAGCTGAATGAATGAGGTTGGTAAATCCTCTTGGCAAAATACAAGGACTTAACTGGCTAAAACTGTTTTAAAAATAATAAAAAATCTGGGTTCAGAAAATTGACAGAGGCAGAAAAAAATTGAGAAATGTTTTTTATTGTTAATTTGTTTAAACCTTTGGGTATGAGCAGTGGGAGTCTACACCTGAATTATTTACCTATAGTTGTGTAGTAAATTATTCCAAATCACAGGAGCTTTAAAATAATAAGCATCTGTGTCACAGAGTCTGTGCTCTAGAAATTCAGGAGTGGCTTTAGAAGGTGGCTCTGATTCAAGGTCTCTTAAAAGGCTGGAATGGAGTGTTAACCAGGTTAGCCATGGCTGTAGTCTTACCTAAAGATTGGGCTAGGAGAACTGGCTTCCCAAGTGGCCCACATGGTAGCTTGTAAGATCCTCCTCTTGGCTATTGCGGAATAGTCACATGGTAATGGGTGGGACTCAGTTCCTTGTGCTTATTGGCTGGAATAGTCACATGGTAGAGGGTGGGGCTCAGCTCCTTGTGTCTCTTGGCTGGAAGAATTACATAGTAGTGGGTGTGGCTCAGTTCCTTGTGTCTATTGGCTGGAAGAGTCACATGGTAGTGGGTAGGGCTCAGTTCCTCAAGGCCATTGGCAAGGAGCCTCTAGGTTCTTTACTACTTGTAGTTCTCCACCAAGTTGCCACACAGCACAGCTTTTCCCCACCTACCCACACAGTTAATGATCCAAGACAGAACAATTAGCATCCAACATAAAAAGTCTTTTTATTTTCCATAGATATGAGTCTTATTAACTAGGCAACTTTTCTCCAAATAGTACTTAAGTCTCTCACAGACACAGCAATTCAGGAGAGCATCCTGGAAGAGGAGATGGGTCATCCTTGACTTCTTATTGCTGCTGTACGACATAGGTAGTGTGTGCTTAGAGATACCTTGAAGGTCCTGGCATTCACTGTACTGGATCACAAAGTGCTTCAGTTTGTAGGCTGCAACATGGCTCCAAGGAAGACTTTTATACTGTCCTTAAAAATCCTTGGAACCCAGCACTGTCTTGGCCTCCTAATTGGAAGAAAGTCCTTCCAAGCCTCCATTTCCAGAATAGGGAGATTGCATCCATATGGAAAATTTGCTCTAGCAAGTAATTTTCCTCCACCATCAGCTTATGTAGAGTTTCCAAAAATTCCTCAGCTGCTTTCACATCAGCACTCACAGACATACCACTCGCTTTCACCTTATGTAATGAATCATGATTCTTGGATCATTTAAACCTCCCAGAGCTAGCAATAAATTCAGTGTCATAGTTGGGCCCAGCCTTTTTTTTTTTCCAAATCCATAAATAAATCTTGTTGGCCGTGATGGTCATGGTGCTGACAGCCGTAAACTTCAATGTCTGTTCTTCAGTCAAGGTCATTAGACGTTTCTCCACATCTGATACCAGCTCTTCTAGAATTTCTGTTGGGCTTATTGCTTTCAGTCGAGCAGATTCTTTACCAGCTTCCATCACCTTGTTACTGTTCTTTAAGGTACAGCTATGGTGGAACTGGGATACGCTTGGCTGGTGAGCAACAATCATCACATATTCAACTTCTAATTTCCTTTCTCGATCAGTTACTCAACATAGTCTCTTCTGGTCACATTGGTAGTGAATTCTATAGGCTCAGGGGCCTGATAAACAGAACAACACAAGATTAAATCAAGAACAAGAGAAAAAGATGCAATGAGGAGATGTGGTAAATCGAGATGAGTGAGGCTGCTACTGGGGCAGCACAGTGTATTGTTTTACCGTGTGTGTGTGTGTGTGTGTGTGTGTGTGTAAATTCATGCTAAAAAGTGAAAGTGGCCAGGGCTGTAGCTTAGAGGTATACTGCTTGCCTGGTATGTGCAAAGCGCTAGGTTCTATCCCAGAACTGTGAGAAGTAAATAAATAAGAAATACAGTAAAATAAATATATAAGCCAGTGACACAGTGATTTTTATTTGTTATCACTATCATGTTGTATGCAGAGCACATAATTATACAAAGCATACTTTCATGCTGGCAATGCAGCATCACCACAAACACCTGCATCACCACAAACAAGTGAGTAGTATGTTGTGCTAAGACATTACAATAGTTATGGTGTCACTAGGTGGTAGGAAAGTTTCAGCTCCAGTACAGTCTAAAGGGACCACTGTCACACATATGGTCTGTCACGGGCTGAAGTTCATCACATGGTCTGTGTCTTACTAGTGAGTCCAGCCTCTGCCCAACTCAATTGTTTGCTGAGAAAGGGTCTCACTATGTAGTTTAGGCTGGAACTTGGCAGCATCTCAGTGAGTTCTGTGGTCTTGAACACACTGCATAGCCCAGACTGACCTCAAAACCACAGAGATCCTCCTGTCTCAGCTTCTCAAGTGCTGAGGTGTGTCCCACCATGTTTGACCCTGCCCACCATTTATAACTACTAATGGCATTGGGAAATCAGGAGTTAAGGACTTATAAACCATTTATAGTGATATTTTTTCTGTGGTACCCTAAAAGAACAGGAGGGTGGGTATTAAGATAATGGATTTTCTAATGACCCTGAGATATTGGCTAGTCCTACAGAAAATCGTGTGGTAGGCTGGGTAGGCTTTAAGGACCTCCCTCACCCATATACTTCAGTGCTCTGGAATCTCTTGTTTCCTGTAACCCTAATCCTCCAAGCTTCCCCTCGGCATCAGGTTCCCTGGGCCTCATGATGTCCTGGACTGGTCCCTCATCTCTCTACTTGTCTCAGCTGATGTCCAAACTCTGAGTTTGCCTGGATCCCTACAGTGCGTGCCCTTGAGGCTAGGCTTCCTACCACGTGACAGCCAAGCTAAGAGGCTTATATAGCCTATGCGATTTTTCCCTCTAGGATTTAACAGGGGTCTTCTAGGTAAGAAAGCTAGAACTCAAGGGAATCATTTTAGTGGTGGGAAATCTGGCTGAGAAAAATCCCTTGAGAACTACAGAGATGTGGGTCTAACTCAGTCAGGAGAAACTCAGCATGTTCTGCGTTTCATAGCAGATGTTTCGTTTGGAAAGTCCCTGGCCTATTTGGCTTCTGGAGTCCTCTGCAGAACTCTAGGGGACTCCTCTGTGGGAAGACATAACTCATTAATCACACTCTAAATGTCAGGCTTCTGCTGTGCAACCCCACGAGAGCCTTGCTTCTATATACACAACAGAGGCAAGAACCCCCCAACCCGTGTACTGGTTAAAACCTTGAACTGGTTGGTAGAGCCTTCCCAGCTGCTCAGTGCTCCCAATACAGACCCCTACTGAAAGAGAAATTGCAACATGAATGTCACCCTCATCCTCTAGATGTTTGTCATTTCCCTTCTCTTCCCCCATAGTCTCTTAAATTCTTGGGGATGAGGTGGGGGTGTAATTTACCAGCCAGTAATGAAATTGTATTCAACTTTCTCAGTTATATACTATTCCAGCCACATTTGGGGAACACCAGGACAGAACTTACGGTCACTGGAAGAGGTCATAGAATCACTGAGGCTCAGACCAGTAGAACTACTTGCACTTTCCAGAAACTGCTATGCATTCCATCAACTCGGGGACTTTGTACCTTCAGTGTCACTTACCAGGAATTCTCTCCTCTCTCACCAGCCTACCAGCAACACAGCTGGGTGTCTTCTGCTGTGTTTCAGGATTCATTTTGTAAAGCTTCTCTGATATTCCAAGCCTGAGCCAGCCATCCCTTTTTTACAGTTTTCTAATCACTGGCTACTTTCCCTGTTTTTATCATTTGGGAATAAGTTCTCTGTTGCCATTACAGTTCCCATATGTCAGATACCCCGTAAATCATCAGCAGAATAATCAGTAAACTGTTGTCTTCTGCCATTCAAATAAGAATGGGCCCCTTTGCAAAACAGCCAAGCCTACTAGAGAATATTTCCTGAGAATGTTAATTTCATCTCATATGCCTTTGGAGGACGGAAGAGAAAAAACCAAAGAATAATAATAGCGGCAAAAGCTCACAGGTGAGAGTGCCGCTCACCCACAGAACTTTGGGGAGCTCAGGGTAACAGAAGCCAAGTGTCCTGGGTGGGGTTGGGGACGTGGCTGAAACAGGGACAGGGACAGGGACAGAAAGAGATGATGCTGGAGCACACAGCCCCAGCCAGAGTGGGAAGGATCTTCCAAGTGTGACAAGTATCCTATCCTGGTGGAAGGGACAGCCATGGAAGGGCTCTAAACAGGGCAGTGACTTGATCAGATTTATGTTTTTAAAATATTCTTCTTGCTGCAGCACGTAAAATTGGCTACAGAAGAGCAGAGCTGGTGGCAGAAAGCCCAGTGGCAATTACATACTCTCAAAGTGGCCGCAAGAGAAAATCTTGAGGCCTTAAGGAAACAGCCACCTAGGGGTGGGGTCTTGACGTGGCTTTTTATTCCTCCAGAACCCTAGTGATGCACATGCACAGCAGGGCTGAGACCAACTGCCCACTGTGCTAGAGATGGGGGGGGGGGATTTGGTGCAGCAGGATATAGCAGGACATAGCAAGAACTGGGAGGATCCCAGAAATGCATGAGGGAAGAGACCTGAGGTCCCTCTTATCTATGGGTAGTACCCAGTCTATTCTGTTTTCTCCGATTCATACCAATGTTGATCCAATTTATTTTTAAATTGGTATTCATTGCCAATATTAAAATTATATGGGCTTCACATAGAATATCCAAAGTTTTGCTTCCCTGAGAAAGTTGGAAGACCCGATCACACTGGGTCTGCATTTTTCCATGGCAATAATCCAAATAGTATAGGCAGCTAAATTAGATAAAAATTAATATGCAGTTAGAGAGGGACTGGGATCTCAAGAAAGCACAAAAATAAAGACATCATAATTGTGGCAGGAGGTGCATCTGAAGAAAGCCAGGCCTCAAATAAAGATGCGATGGCCAGGCCTACAAGCCTCCCTACGGGATAAGCAGTAACTTGGAATTATATTGTAATTAGCACTGCCTGGTCCAGGAAGTCCAGCTAGGCACCAGTCACCCACATGGGTGACCAGAGCATCCAGACTTGTTCCTCCCCCAAAATGCCTTTGTTCTTTCCACGAGCCCTTGCTACATGACTCATGTCCCTATTAGGTCAATATTACCTCAGAAGATTTACTGTACTTGCAATCGATAGGTTGACTGTAGTTTGACCCACACTATACCCACATTATGACTTTGCTCTATAAATCATCCCCGACAAAGGGGTCCAGTGGCCACCCAATTCTGGGACCCCTCCTGTCTCTCAGGAGCTATCCCTCAATAAACCTTTCCTACTCTCAACCTCTGCTGTCCCTTGGAATTCTCTCTTTGACACTCAGGGAACAAGAACTGGGCACATCTGACATTGCATGTGTTGGAAGTTATGTTTCTCCTCTATCATAAATGCTGGCTGCCTGTTTAGGACCCAGCTGGCACTTCCCAGGCCCCTGCAGCCCCACTGCTATCTGTCCATTTCTACCTTTGCAACCAGGCGTCAGTAGCTATGTCTCATCTCATACCCAGCTGCCTTGTTTACGTGGTGAATTACTTCGTTTCAATGGGGTGGTGGTTTAGAACTCAAGAGCCAGGTTCTACAGGGTGGGTAGACTATTTGAGGATCTTGTGTCTTTCCCTGGGAGCACTTCAGCACCATTGGAAGATTTCACATGGAGCAGACATGTGCTCAAACCTGTGATGGTAAAAGAGTACTGTGGGTTGCAGTAACACCACGCCTGTAGTCACAACTACTCTGGAGGCTGAGGCAGGAAAATCATCTGGGCCCAATAGTTTGAGACTCTTGAGTTTGAGAGAGAGAAAAGAGATGACTCTGGGTTATTTAAATTCCAAATGCAGAAACTGGTTACTAGACAATGAGGATAAATCTAGAATCATTCCCCTTTAGCTTTCTTCAGCTCTTTTATAGAAAAATCTTTATTATAATCTTTGATCAACTTTCAGTAAGAATGGCCATTTCACCAATGATTGTCAGAAATAATAGGAGAAAATAGCAAAATAGGATAAGAATAAAATTGAACTAGAAGGTGAAATATCTGGATTGAGGTCCTAAGGGTCTAGTTTCTTTACCTTTACTATCTTTACTATGTAAAGTGGAAATAGCAACATCAGACTCCCCAGGTACCTCACAGGGCCACCATGAAGACCAAAATAAAGATATCGAATCAATGTTTTATAAACTGCAAAGTGATTCATAAATGTAAATACTATCGTTGTTACTTATTTACCAAATGCATATTTGTACTGTGAATACGGCCCTTGCCAAGCCTGGAGATATAAAAATGAGACCAATCCCAGGGACCTGTGGTCTACTGGAAATAGCAATGATGTTAAGAAGTAATTATAATACATTTCCCAAGAAGAGACTCACACATGCTTGCGTGCCAGTGCTCATGAGCCTTATTCACAATGCCCAGCAGTGGAAACAATCCAAGGATCTGCCAAGGGATGACTGAATAATCAAAATGTGGTATACACAGGCTGTGGAAAATTACTTGTGAAAAGGAATGAAATTTTGACACACGGGACAATATGGATGAACATTATGCTAAGTAAAATAAGCCAAAAGGATAAATATTATATGATCCCACTTACATGAAATACCCAGAATTTATGAATTCATAGAGGCAAAATGTAGACTAGAAGGCACGTTGGTGGTGGAGGTAGAATGAGAATTTACTGCTTATTGGATAGGAAGTTTCTGTTTGGGGTGATGTAGCTACTTCCGCTACACAACATTGTTGTTTGTCTTTTTGAGACCACTGGCCTTGAACTCACTTTGTAGCCCAGGCTGGTCTCCAATTTGCAACCATCCTTCTGCCTCAGCCTCCTGAGTGCTGGGATTAGAGGGGTAAGCCACCACACCTGGCTGTAACGTTGTTCATTTAGGTAATGCCAGTGAATTGTACACTTAAAATGGTCATATTCTTGTTGGCTTGATACTTTAAACGCAAATGAGTGGCAAAGGATCTATGTATAGACTAATTAAATAAAATTGAAAATCCAGAAATAAAAAAGGTCATATTAAGTATGTATTCTGCTGCCATAAAATAGTTTTTAAATGTGTTCAGTTTAACTAACAACACTAGGAAAAGAGCAAACAGGTAAACCTAAAGAAAGCTTAAGGACAGAGATAATGAAGATAAAAGCAATAGTAACAAAACATAGAACAAATATATAATAGAAAAACCCCAAAAAACCAAAAACTGATTTGGGGGAGAAGAACGCTTTTAAAAAATCAATATAAATAGAGTAATGATATTAAAATGATTAGTGCTACGGGGGATGCACTCATAAAGTGACGCGGACGCTGACTGTAAAGGCAGAAGTCTTTGTGACAGATGAGCCCTTTGAACTCTGAACTTGGGAGAGGTGACTGCTCATTTTTCTAAGGCACAGAGCGGGATGGGCATCGGCCCAGCAGAGTGACTCTGGTTCCAGTCACCATTGTCTTTTTTCCCTACCCCTGCAAGCATCTAGCGCTTAAAAAAATGTTGGCTAAATGAATAAACAACTTCCTTGTCTTAGCTCTACAGTGTGTCTTTTGTCTATCCGCGCAGTTTCAAGTGTAAAATTTTCTGTGCCCTTAGAATATGACTTCAGATTTGTCCAGTTCCACGCAGCAGTGTGTGGCTGTTTTCCCAAAGACACGGCATTAGAAGCTCCCAACCTTTTTCCCATTTCACCTGATATGCCTGAATAGAGAGCTGAATTTATGGTGCCTGCTGAATAGAAAGGTGGAATTCAGGCCTACCAGTGGCTGCCCAAGTACCTTGAGCATACCTATTAGGCTGATGTCCGTCTGTTTTGTGCCCTCCTGTTCTATATAGGTCAGGCTTGCTTTTAGCTTGCTATGTAGCCCAGCTGGGCTTGAATTTGCAATCTGCCTGTCTCTGCCTCCCAAGTACTGGGATCGCAGGGGCGCGCCTCCAGCGCAGCGTGTGCCCTGTCTTTTAGGAATCAGTGCCTGCGGGGGGCAACTGAGGAGCCAGCCAGGAGAAGGCACTGTTGCTCATCTGGGCTGAGGCATATGGCTGTGCAGATGTCCACTGCGAAAGGGTTCCGGGCAGAGGTGGTGTTAGGAGCTGAAATACAGTTTACCCAGCAGTACGGCCCTTTAGCTGCATCCAGCCACATGAAAGAAGGCTTTATTGGCATAAATGCGCGAGTTGACTTTGAGGGAGCTCCCTCAATTCTCTCCAGTTTCAAAGAAGCTTTTCAAAGGATTCTTTCAAGCCTTTTGATGGTCACTACCCCACCACTGGCCATCCACTGCACAAGAGTTACCTTGTGCCCAGAGACCTGGGTTCTGGAAAAAGGCAAAGACGCTTATTCCTCCAGGCCGCTCTCCTCCGCGTGGTTATCCCTCCTGCCTCTAGATGGCACCCTCGCCCAGGTACTGCAAGTACTCCACCGGGCCTAACAGACCGTAGGGAGGCTGCATCCCAGTCCATTCCAGTGCGTTTATTCCATTTTAAAAATCACTGTATGTTTGCAATACATAATAGATGCATTCATTTTGGGATATATATTCTTAATCATTTCCACCCCCATTTTCCCTTTCCATTCCCTTCTGCAAAAGGTCTACCTGTTTCCTACGATCTCTCTCTTATTTTACTTTTTAATCAATTTATATTTGGGGGTTCTCATATATAAGAAACCACTTGATATTTAACTTTATGGGTCTGGTTTATTTCCCTTAACATTATAGCCTCAAGATCCGTCCATTTCCCTGCAAATGACGTGATTTGTAAACACCGTGCCTGTCTTCCCATCGTGTATTTCATTACGTGGAGATACATGTCTTTCCCAGCGCTCACCGCACTCCTAGCTCAGCAGACCCGGTCTTCAGCTGTCTCTCACTCCTTCAGTCTGCAGATGAAACAGGGGAAAACAGGACAAGCCTTGGAAATCCGCCTACTTGGTCCCCATTTGGGAAATGCTAGGGTGGCCTTACTGGTAACATGGGGGTCACTTTAAGGACTGATTACAGGAAACAAATAGCTATTAATCATTGTGCCCTTTCTAAAAGGAGAGGCATAATTTACATAATTTAAAGTCACTTTTTTTTTTCTTTTGAGACAGTCTCTTTATGTGATTCAGGCTGGTTCTGGATTCACCGTGTAAAGCCCAAAGTTCTGATCCTCCTGCCTCAGCCTCCACAATGCTGGGATTATAGGCATGCACTACCAACACCCAGAGAAAGTGACAAACTTTAAGTGTACAATCCAGTGAAGTGTTTTGCAGTAGGGGTGCTCTACCACTGAGCTCTACCAATGGGCTACATCCCCAGCCCTTTTTATTTTAAATGAGTCTTGCTAAATTGCCCAGGTTAGCGCTGAGCTTCTGATCCTCCTGCCTCTGCTTCCCAAGTAGCTGGGATTGGAGGTGATGCCATCACACCCAGCTCAGTTCAGCGAGTGTTAATAAATGTAAAAGGAGGCCCACACCACCCCAATTAGGACATAGAACATAGGGTCACACCAATGTGATCTCTTGCCCAACTTCAGAGTTGGCTCCTGTGACATGAAGAGCCTCAAGACCCAGATGAGAGTGAACTGAGTGAAGCAGGGACACAGTACATGGTTTTAAGAGCAATGTGCACTGTGAGAAGTACAGCTCTGTTTTGTATTTTACCAGTAAAATCAAGTAGCCATTCATTTTAAAGGAATGGCATAGGTATGTATATATAGTTGTTGTTACTGGGAATTGAACTCAGGACCTTGCACTTGGCAGGCAGGCTCTGTGTCAATGAGGTGTCTCCCTGGCCCCTGAATTGTCATTTTTAAAGAACCAACCATTAATGAAGTAACTTTCTTCCACACATTTTTTGCATTACTAAATGCAAAAAAATTCTCTAAGGTATGTGCATTCATTGCCCCATGTTGTGATTCTCGTGGGCTTTTGGTTTGTTGGTTTGTTGGTTGGTTTGTCACAGGGGAAGGAGCCCAGGGCCTTGTGCATGCTGGGCAAGTGCCCTACCACGGAGCTGCCTCCCCAGCCCTGGATTGCTCTTTACCTATGTGGTTATGCTGCAGTTGAGGAAATGCTCAAAACTGTTCAATACAAGCAATTATTTGTTTTGAGAATAATTTTTCCTGAAGGACTCATCCACTCATTCTTCAGCCTAGGAGTGGGACTCCATTGTCAGCTTGCACTGGCAGTCATGTGGCTGGAGATTGTACTCTTCTCTATCAGAGATGAAGTGTTTAATGTAAACTGTCGATGGAAACGCAGCATACATAGGAAAGGGCACATCTTGGGAGCATGGGCAGAGGCCGTACCTCTGTCAAGCCACAGAGTGTTACTGGAACACTAGAAACCCTCTGTTTGTGCCAAGATAACCATTATCTTGACTTTGAAAAGCACAAATAAATTTTACATGCTCTTGAAGTTTTCATAGGATCGTATGACAACTCCTGGTTTGTGCCTGGTTTGTGTCATTGAGTGTTTTGTTTGGGAAAGGCATGCATGTTGTTACACATACTTGCAGTTTTATATTTTGTCTGCCGTATAGTTTTCTATTGTGTGACTATACCACAATTTATTTGTTCATTTCACTATTGATGGACATATTAATTATTGTCAGTTATTGACTTCTACAAATAATACTGCTATAAAGATTTTTGGGTTTTGTTTTGTCTTTTTGAGACAGAGTTTCACTATGGAGTTCAGATTGGCCTTAAACTCACTTTGTAGCACAGGCTGGCCTCGAATTCACAGTGATCCTCTTGCCTCAGCCTCCCGAGTGCTGAGGTTACAGGCATGTGCCACCACTCCTGGCTATAAAGTTTTTTAAAAATATCTTTTGATGAAAATTACGTAGTTCTAGGTCATAGTTTACACATTTGTTCATCCTAAATTGCTGCTGCAGACTGTTCCCTAGCTTGGCTGTACACTTCTTACTCCCGCCAGCAGTGTATGGCAGTACAGTTACTCCAGTTTCACATCTGATGTAACTCGCCTGTTTCACTTCAGACACTCTGGCATGTGCAGTAGTCTCTCACCAGGGCATTTCCTGGATGACGAACAAAGTCGTCCATTTTTTCACATGCTATTTTGGCTATTTTTGTATCTTCTCTTGCAAAGTGCCTATTCAAGTCTTCTGCCAGTTTTCTTTTCAATTTTCTCTCATTTTAATTTTTTATTTTGAAATACACTGAGACTTCCGCAAAATTCCATATTCTCTTCACTTTATATAATTATCATCTAATCATTGTTGGTATTCGTCTTTGGATCCTATTAGAATTCCATCATTTGTCTCACTAGTATCTTTTTCTGGACCAGGATTCAATCCCAGATTACACGGGATATTTAGTTGCCACCTCTCTTTAGTCTTCCGTGATCTGTGCTTACTATCTTTCATGGCCCTGACACTTTGGAGGAGGACTGGCTGGTCCCTCTGGAAAAGGCCCTTGATTTGTGTTTTCCTGAAAGAAACCCTCGGGATTGAAATTAGGTTTGCATCTCTGCAAGAAATGACGTTGTGTCCTTCTCGGTTCGTGACGTGGCATCCAGAGGAACGCAATGGCAGGATGTCTCATCAGGGCGATGCTAGCTTGGATCGCTTGGGTAAGGTGCTGTCTCCATGTGAAGTTACCTTTTTTTTAGTTAATACATAACAAGATAAGATGTATATAACCTGGTTTTAACCATGCCTCTGATCTATAATGGGTCTGTTCTGTTGTTTTTCATTTGTAGTGCTGAGGATGAAACCAGGCCTCCCACGCACTAGGCAAGCACTCACCACTGAGCCACATTTCCATCCCAGTCTTTCCTTTTTATTCTTTTCACGTCTTTGATGAGAGTAGAAACTCTTTAAGTTTTCTATTTGGTTAGTAACTTCCAGTCTAAGAAACGTAAATCTACCATGAAGTCAAGAAGATGTTCGCCTATGTCTCTGAAGGAACCCGGGACTGTCATTGCATTCTGTGCCTGTCTGCTGTTTCACACCGAGAGAGCTTGGAGAGCAGTGGACACGAGGAGGCTTTCCTCTGATGTCTCGTTGCCTGCTTAAACGTGAGACCTGCCAAAGGAGGAGAGCAATTATCTCTGGTCCCTTCTCTGAACTGTCATTAACTGACTACTAGGGCAGGAATAAAGATCAATGCCTGTCAACTGATGTCTGGACTGACTTCGGTCACTTCTCTTCTATTTCAGTTCTACTCAGTATTTCAAAGAGAGTACTTTACAATCCTTTGTTCCGTAGGTCAATAGACTGTCTCAGGCCATTGTTTGTTTCTCCAAGCCCATTTTCTCTGGAGTTGTCTTGCACAACTTCCATTGATTTATTCCTGAGTATTTGATGTTTGGCAATTTCTTTTTAAAATATGATTACATAAAGAAATAACAGAACACAGCTGTGATTCTCAATGGGAGGTGATAACTCCCCCTCCCTCTCCCCAGGACATCTTTGGCAAAGTTTGGAGATATTTTTGTCACAGGTGGATGTGCATCTAGTGTGTAGTCAGGGATGCTACTCAACATCCTACAATGCCAGGATGGTCTCACAAAACACAGGATTATCCAACCCAAAATGTCAAAATGCCATTCCCAAGGCATCCCACCACAGAGAGAATTTCCAGAAAAATGTCACTTAGCGTTTATCATGTCTATACATTGTTCATGGATTTTGGTATTTCACATGGCATAGTGTTCTATAGTGACATTTTGTAATATTAGAGTTAATTTTTATTACTGGGTTGTGAATCCAATTTGACACTTTATGAGATACTTTATGACACTTTATGACTAAATTTATGAGATATTATAATTGCTGAAAAAGAATTCTGCATGGATTTTGTGTTTCCATGGATCTCCTGAACAAAAGACATTAAAAATTTTATTCAAAGTTGTTCTTGTCAGCCAGGGATTTAGCTCAGCAGTGTACGTACCTGCCTGGCAAGTGTGAGGTTGTGAGTTCGCTCGCCAGTACTAAAAAAAATAAAAAATAAAAAGCCCAGTATCAAAGATGCTCATGTAACAGACAGACTTGGGAAGCTAAAGACAGACTCCTTGCAGAGATTTGGAGAAGTCTCTCCCTGAATATATTACAGGATAATAAAGCTAGCTAGAGGTGTTGCTCTTCCTGCCTGGAGATCTACTCCTTTTCCAGGCTAGAAGGCGTGGGAGGATGAGCAGGCTTATGAGTTGTTCCCCTTTTAGGACTAGGGATTTCTTGGGCTCAGGGTTTGTCTTAGGTGGCTCCAAGGTAGGGTGGCACAGGGCAGAGGCAACCGTTCATGGCTGTGGAAGACAGCAAAAGCAACAAGAGAGGGAGAGCCAAGCCTCTTTCTGTCCCTCATACTGCATTCAGGCTACCTGCCCTAGGGCGGATGTAACACTGCCACCCTTAATCCTAGTCAGCACTGTGCCAAATCAATCAGCGGACTGATTTACTAATCACATACTGTGATTCCAGCACTACACACTTTAGATCCAACCACTCTGAAAAGCCCATCACCCATGACTGCATGAGATTTGGGGGATGTCTTTTTTTTTTGATACTGAGAATCAAACTCAGGACCTTGCACTTGCCAGGGAGACTCTGTGTCACTGAGCTATGTCCCCGGCCCTGGAGGGGAAGGAGGGCATCTAGATACAAATCATAACGGTGCTCCTCATCTGTGACCCAGATCCTGTGGATTGCCCTGTGTCTCCCTGGGCCGGCCTCTGCATGGCCCCATGGAGCTGGAGAGAAGGGGGGACCCTTGTGAACATGAACCTCAGGCTGTCTCCTCTGCTGGAAGCAATGGGATAAATCTATTTGGGCTCATTGTCTCCTCACTGGATGAATCTATTAAAGTGCAGCCAACTTCTAGATAGGGTGCTGGCCCTGAGACATTCAGAGGAGCCAGAAACCACCATGTCATCATTCATATTAAAATTCATGGTTTAGTTTAGTCACCGGTAAGCTTCCCTATGTGTATAAGGCGCCAGAGGAAAGAATATAGGGTTGGGTTCAATCCTGATCAATATTTGAGACTTATTTCTTAGAAACAGAGTCCCAGTTCTAGTCTTACATACCTCATACCTTGGTACCAAAAGGCCAGCGATTACTGAGCCTTTGTTATCTAAGTTTAGCACAGCTGGCTCCTTCCTCTCTTGCACAGTCTCATTCTCATGTCCCTTGTGAACTTCCCCACCAATTAGCCAGGATTTCCTGGACCTGGCAGCAGCTACAACCTCTGCTTACCCCTAAAGCCTCTCTAAAAAACAAGCACTGTGTTAAAAGGTGGGTTAGGAACAATAACTCAGCCTGGACTACTTAGAGCTGCTGCGTGTTGTGACGGCCAAGTCAACTGCAGTTGCACCAGGGTGAGCCCCATCTGCCCAAATATTTATGAAAATAAATGAGACCCATGTTTATTCTTATTATCAGAGCTCATTTTCATAGCCATGGTTTTATTTGTTCTGCACTGCAGCAGCAAAGGTCCAAGCTAGAAGCCCACATAAGGTAGGGGATGTAGCTCAGTGGTGGAGCCAGGCCCTGGGTTGATCCCCTGCCCTGAAAAAATAAAAAAATAAAATAAAATAAAAAGCCAACAATGGAGGAAAATGCCGTCTTTGCCAGATGTCAAACTTCTCAGAGGGGCAAAGAGTGGGGTGGGATACTTCGCTGAGGGCAATGCTCTACAAATGCATTGATATTTGACTATCAAATTATGCTAAAATTTATTGATATAATGCAAATGGTTAGCCTTCCTGTGGTCAGATAAAATTTCTCTTTTAGTTGAGCTGCAGTAGCTCACAGTAACCAAACAGAATTGAGCATATGGGGGCGTATCAGGTATTAGTTCTTAGATATAGGGGGGAAACTGACATAGCAAATGCTGCTGCGCATTCTTATATATAATTTCTGTAGAGGGAGTGTGACTCAGTAGTCAAGTGCTTACCTAGCACGTTCGAGGCCCTAGGTTCCACCACCAGTACTGGCAAGGGATGATAAATAAGATATATATCCTGTGGAACCTTAGACTAGCTGTTCATAGGCAATGACCTGGCACCTGAAGTGGTCTCTACTGTTTAGGGACTGACGTTAGGGGAGGGGATTGGAGGTGCTGCTCACTAGTCTATGCATTAGGCAGTCATGAAGTTCTGAGATCCCAGTATCTGACAGTGAGATAAATTGGGCAATACTTCTTTTGCAGTAACAGTGGAGTTCACTGACTAAAGACGCTTGCAGGACCAAAAGAGGCCTGTATCAACAGGCTAATTATAGGCATGCCATCCATAAGTTGCCATATTGTGCTTTACACTGCTTAGGAGCCCAGGCTGGAAGTGAAGCAAGCTGTGGGCCATTTCTTTTATGTAGGCGCCAGGACCCAGTGCTTTTCCCTGTAGAAAAGGTGGGTGCTGATCACAAGGCATAAAACTGCCACTACCACTGTGTCCTAGGAAAGGCTTCTCAAATTCCCCGAATTTGCCTCTATCTCTGCACATGTGTGATTTAGTAGATTGGAAACAAATTTTTCATGAGCCCTCCCTTTGCAAACTTTGTATAGTTATTTCACCAAACTTAGTGCATTGTTGCGACTTGTGGTCGAAATGACCTTTCATATAAACTCAGGGATTAGGGATTGGTATAGTCTATGATCCCCAGATGGGTTGATACTTAGCAGAAAAATATACAGAAAGAGGACTGTTTCTCTCTCTCTCTCTCTCTCTCTCTCTCTCTCTCTCTCTCTCTGTCTCTGTCTCTCTCTCTTTCTCTCTCTTTCTGTTCTAGAATTTTTATAGTTCAATATTTTTCCTGCTTACTCACCCTTGAAAGTCAAAAGTTTTATCCATGTTTTGCATTTGTTCCAAAATGAGATGAGCTAATTCTTTCTGGCTCCCTGCCTGTCTGTTTAAATACTGCTGGAATCTTCCTCTCACATCTTAGGCTGCAGAGCTGGTTACCTGCCAGCAGCCTGAAAGAATTGCCCATGGAGCCATCTGGAAAGGGATGTCACCCCTGCAAGATTTCTTCTCAGAGCTTTCCAAAGCCATTGATCAAGGGACCAATAATTTTCTGGTCTCCAGCCTCACTTTCTTTCTGGCCAATGGCCAGATTGGTCATCATCCTGAGATTGTGATCAGGGTGTCAGAGAAGAGGCTTGTCATTCAGGTTAAAGATTCCTTTCTTTATCTGCTTTGTACCATGTCACTGATTATTGGGAGAGGAGACTTAGTAGTCTGGACTAAATCCCGGCTTTTTGTGGAAGTGTACTGGTTGTCAATTGCTCTAAAAAAGATTTTGTGGTATGAAAAACAGTCACTATTATTGTTGTTGTTATTAATTTTCAGTACAGAAGGTTGAACCCA
>PVJX010025600.1:0-26764 GCA_004027295.1 Dolichotis patagonum | reverse complement strand
AGTTGTCCATATTGTCACATACAGGGAATTCACTTGAAACAACCTAGTATGGAATTGATTTGAGCAGGACGAGGAGGGCACTACAGGTCTTCAAGACCAGACATTAGGGAAGCCATGAATGGCTGTCATAATGTCTCGCATTCTCCTCAAAACAGCTGTCCATACCTTCATGTGTGTTGAACTTATACAAGGCATGCTGTTGCATCTTGACCTTTCCATGCTGTTTAATTGTCTGCCTAGCTTAGTGGTTTTTTCCTATGTCTATCTAGAGAGTCTTTCAGTATTCTTTGCAGGGTTGGTTTGGTGCTCATGCAGTTCTTCAGCTGTTCTTTGTCATGGAAGTATCTTATTTCTCCATCCATTTTGAAGAACCTTTTTTCAGTCAGGGTTGGCAGTCGTTTTCCTTTAGGATCTGAAATATTTCACTCCATGCTCTTCTTGACTTCATTGTTTGTGTTGAGAAATCTGCTGTGATTCTGATAGGTGATCTCCCTTTTCTCTCTAACATCCTCTAATATTCTGTTCTTATGTTAGATTTCTGGTATGTTGATTATTATGTGTCTGGGTGTAGTTTTATTTTGGTTATGGCTATTTGGAGTTCTATATGCTTCACTGATCCATATGTCAGTTTACATTCTTGTGTTTGGAAATTTTCAGCTATTACTTCTGTAAATAGCCTCTTGGTATCATTTGCGTTGTCCCCTTCTTTTTCATTTGTCCCTTTCAATCTTATGTTGTTTTTCTTTGCATCATCTTGCAGCTGTTGAATTCTTATTTCCTGATTCCTTGTTATTTTAAAAAGATCTTTCCTTTCCTGTTTGCTAGCTGCAATCTTGTCTTCAAGGTCTGAAATTCTAGCTTCACTTTCATTGTGGGGGTTTTGCCAACTTTCAATGGAAGTTTTGATTTTCTGTATATCTCTTTGTATATCTATTTTCTGTATATCTGCTTCATGCATTCTGTTTGTTTTTTATATTGTTCATTCAGGGTTTCCATCTTTTTGCACTGTTCCTCTAGTTTTTAAACTATGTCCTTTTTAGATGTGTTCAGTATTTCTTTCATTATGTTTATCATTTCTTCTTTTACCTGGGAGATTATTTCTGATCTGAGTTCTTTTTTAGCCTCCAGAGTTGTTTCTTTATTTCAGTTGATATCATTTCAGGCATTTCAGGTGTATGGCTTATATTTTATTCTATGTACATATCTCCTAGGCTTGCTTAGGATGGACTGGAAGTTTGAGATTGCATTTTGGTCTTTTGTTTTGTCATTTTCCTGTATTTCTGGGTTCCAGTCATGTTCTGAAGCTTCCCCTAGGTGTGCTGGTAATCACTTCACTCACCCTCGGCCAATGGGGCTGAATAGAGGTCCCTGGGTGTGGCCCAACCAGGCCCATGGAGACCTGCTGTGCCCCCTCTGCTGGCCTAGGATGCTGGGCAGGATTCTAACCACTAGGAATGATGATTCAAAGCTCTCCCTGAGCAAAGGCATGCTGGAAATCACCTCGTATGCCCTCAGCTCCTGGGCCTGAATCAAAAAATCGATTGTTAAAGTTAAAAAAATTGATTTATATTTATCTTGACTGTTTAAGCAAAAGTTGGAAAACAAAAAGTAGTAATATTAACAATTAAAATGCAATATCAATATTACCATTACATTTAAAATTAAGAGAAATATTATGAAAAATCTAGAGCAAGAATTTTTAAAAATTCAGTAATATGGACAAAATTCTTAAAGGACAAAATTACAAAATGATTCAAAAATGAAAGAAAAAATATAAATGACAGTGTTATGGATTGAGAACTGGTGGTCAACTTAATGCCCGCTGGATTACATCAGTGTGGCACTGAGTGGAGATGTTTCACCTAAGGAAGGTTGCCAGCATAAATGGAGATGTGTTAGAAAGAGAAAGGAGAGCATTGGGAACGTTAAGGTGTTATGGCATTGAGACATTGAGGTGTTGTGGGTTCTCCTACGTGTTGCTGTTGGAGCTGTTGGTTCTCCTGGAGAAGCTGGGGTCCTCACATTGAGCACTGCTTCCTGGCTCTGGAGGGGAAGATGTGTGCCGCATGGTCTCCAGGATGAACTCGTCACACTGGCTTCCTGGCATGTACTTGACTATGCTTGTCGGAGGAGGAGCTCGGGGCCTTCGTGTTGCTGCAGATGGCTGTGGTGCTTTTCAGTACAGCCCTGGTCTTTGTTGTGAGTGTCACCTCTCAGCTCCAGCGTAGAGCCCTCAACCTATCAGCACAGCTCCTTCACCCTGCTGGCATAAACTTCCTAGTTTTCGCAGCTGACCTTTGGGCTCTTGCAGACCGGATCCATAAAAGAGACTGGCGTGAGTCCTTTTTGTGGGCTCTAGACCTCCAGTTGGACTCATGGGAGGCATTGTCATGAGCTCTGGGTCTATATCTGGGCTCATGTGAGACAATGCTTTGGGATTTAGGCCCTTGACTAAATATTCTATGTCCTTGGTGTTTTGAATAGATTTCCTGCATTTTCTTGTGATAACTCTGTGTGGCCATTATAAAAATAATATTATAAAACACCATGTACTGATTCTAATTGTTCTCTGCATAACCCCTGACTACAACAGACAGTATCAATTTAAAATTATTCAAATTTGCAATTTGAGACTTTTCCTGTATTGCATATGTGGTTTAATATGAAGGTCCTTTCTAGCATGTAAGAGGGTCTTTGTTGAAAAATATAAATACTTAAAATCTTTCAGCCAGGGAATTCTGGGAATATATAGCTTTTTGGATAAGTTTTGTTCACTATGTAAGGAATAAATAATAACAGTTCCATACAGATTCTTTCAGAAAATGGTCACTTAATTACCAGAGGAAGAATGGATTGTAAAGGGAAAAGGATTGAAGCTGGGAGATTAGTTCAGAAGCTGTCAGAAAAGTGACCATTAAAATTGATAGAGGATTACATTAGAATTGTAGCAGGAGAACCAGTGAATAGGTTTGAATTAAGAATACATTTTGGAGCTAAAGCTTATGTACTTACTGTGTTTGAATAGGTGTGGGCTATGGGAGAACAACCAAGATGCATCCCTGTCTTTGGTTTAGGCAATTAAGTGGATGAGAGATCTATTATATTAATATGACAGGAAATCCTGGAAGAATTGTATTTGAGGGCCATGAAGAAATCTTTTTTGTATGTGTTGAACTGGAGATTCTTTGAGCTGACCAAGTGAAACTGTCAGGTAAGCATTTGATGGAGGAATGGTGCTGTCTTTATTAGACAGACTCAGGCTGAAAATATGGATTTAAAGTCATTAACATACAGACATTATTTACCAAGAAACAGTGAGATTTTCTAGTCCATGATAGTAGATTGAGGAGTAGTTGTTATGGAGAGATTCTCAAAATATACTAGCATTTTAGAGCATACATGATGTGAGCAAAGTATATGGTATTTAGAGTAAAAAAAACTACTACAATAAAGTGATATACTGGTAGTCCCCATTAGTCTTCCTGAAAATAATTCCCCTATTTTGAACACTCTTATCCCATTCTTCTTGCACTTTTCTGAAGCAGTTTTGGAAGTCCTCTTTCATGAATCTCTTCAGTTGTACTGTTGTTTCTTCCTCAATGTCCCAAACTTATACAAAAGATTAATCTATCTTGGTCATTTTGCCTATCAGGGAGATACAGAAGTTCCATAGTGGCAAAAATAGTGAAAAAGATGGATGAGGACCCAGTACACTGTAGTCTTTTCACAAGCTTGTCTGTTACCGCTTAGATCTAAAATGTGCCCCAAATTCCCATGTCTATAGAAGGTGATGAGATTATGAGTTCTATACTCATCAGTGGATTCATTTAGTAGATAAATGAACTGTCAAAATATGGGGTAGGTTGAAGGTGGGTCACTTGCACATGCTGTGAAAAAGTGTATCCTTGTCTATTTCTCCTTCTTTCTCATTCTGCTTTCTGATCACTATGGGTTGATCCATGGGTTTTCTTCCACCACACCCCTCTGTAATTGTGTTACAGCCTTCGAACCAATCAACCATGAACTGAAACTGTGAGCCACAATAAACCTCTTTTGCTTGAAGTTGTGGGTGTTGAGTATTGTGTCCCAGTGATGGGAAAGTAAGATGCTGACTGGATGGTTGCTTGCAGCAGCATTCACTGTGAATTTTAATTTCATGTCATAGAGACACACACAGAAGGGACTTCTAGAGCTGCTTCAAAAGTGACAAGAATGATGTATTAAGTGTGTGTGAAATGAGTTTTTTTTTTGAAGGGGGTATGCAAGGCAACATATATTGTAACAATTTGTTTTTCTAATTCTAAACATTCATCATACAGGTTTTATAACCACTTGTATGTGAACAGCAAATAACATGACTCTGAATCTCGTCAATATTCTTTATTTCTCTCCAACTCCAAATTGTCACACTCAAAACGTGTTCCCTGACCCCTCTTTGACTCAAGACACAGTCTCATTCTTCATTTGGAATAAGTAATGGCTCTTCTGTGCCTTTCTTCTAACACCAGGCTGAAATCATTCCCATTCTAGGTCTTGTTTATGCTCACTGTTTTCTCTTTCTGGAGAGTTCCTTCTCTTTAAGTAGATTTCCTCCCCTATGTGGAAGCACAATCACAGTTAGATGTCAGTGTGTATTACCAAACTCAGAGAGATCTTCTTACCTTTCCTGGTCAAAGAGCCGGTCTCTGTCATAAGATATTATTCTCTTACAGGACTTTGTTGCCTCTAAAGTCATCTCACTATTAAAAATTTAATTTTTGATCATTTTCTCATTTTCTACATTCCTTTATTACTACTAAATATTGACACATTCCATGATTTGTTTCAGTCACTTTTCATTTTTTCGTTGTATTTATTTAGGATTCTGCCTTCGTTTCTGTAATTTCAAATACACATTTACTAGTAGGTAACTAGCAAATGTGCAGGTGACTAGCAAATGTGTTTTGAATAAGTAAATATAAAGGCCTTTGACTTAGTCACATTAAATGGCTAATTTAGTTTGTAATTTTTAATAGGCTTTCATCTATCTTTCTTCCTTCTCTAAAGCTGAGCTTTCTTGGTGTTTTTGCATTCATTATTTTTAAGTTAAATACATTTTCATTAACTGATATATAAACAGAAAGTGTACTGTATTCTGCTAGCTTTAGAATTTCGCTAACTCTCTGAAGTTATTCCTCACTTTAGTTTTTAGTTACCATTTATATTCACTATTTTTTCATCCCTCAAATACATTTAAAGCTGAAACTTTCCTTTGTCTGCGCCACTTCCTCAAGCTAACATGCTTGCTCTCTTTCCTTTTATGACTAGTTTATTGAAACAGGCCTCAACATTTGACCCTCATGTCAAGCTTGAGCATTGGCTCTTGCATGTGAAAAGCTTTTTATTCTAAGGTTACCAGCAATTCCTAGTTATTAAGCCCAGTGGCTTCTCTCAGTTTTCATCCTCTTTAACCACTCTAGCAGTTAATACTGTTGTTTATCTTTTCCTTTTTGTAGCTCTTTGTATTTGGGCTTTTTTGACATAGAGTTTTCATTTTTCATCCATATCTCCAGATTCTCAAGCATAATTCAATCTCAAGCATAATCTCAGTTTCCTCTTTTTACCTAGACAGAAAGATGTTCTGTCTAGGTAACTCTTTTTGTCTCCACCATCTTTCCAATGACAACTTCATGTGGCTTCATGGTTTCAATGATTAACAATATGTTGGTGATTTATAAACCTGAAGTTTGGCTTGTGCAAAGCTCCAAATCTTTATTTCCATTGGTGTTTGGACAGCTCAACCTGAAGATCTTGCCATAACCTCAAAGTCAATATTTCTGAAATGAAACCCTTCACCATTTTCCCCAAACATCTGCTTCTCACTATGTGTTGGTGCCCTTCTACCTATCCTTGGAACATTGGCATTTCCTTTGATCTCTAGTTTTCTTCATCTCCATGCTAAATTGTTTGTTAAGTTCTACTTATTCTAGCTATTTTATGCCTGTAACGTTTGTATACTTTTCTTTTTTTTAAATTTTATTTAAAGAGAAAAAAAGCAAAACAAATAAAGGCAGAAATAATACAGAATTTCAAAAATATAAACAGTAAGAAATCACTCATTGATAAATTACATATTGTCATCTTAGAAATAGTTGTTCAACTTACAAAAAAAGCATACAAAGTGGACATTCAAACAGTGAGACTGCAAACAGTTCTGTTCAATGATCCAACAAAAACTTAGTAATATGGTTACCAGTTCTACACATGTAAACATACATGCAGTTATTTCCTTTAGAGCACTTTCTTTTCCTCTCTTTTTTGCAATATAGCAATTAACACATTTTGGGTTTTATTACTCCTACATTTCTTACTACTTTTTACACTAGAGACACAATGTGATATTTATAAATACGATTCTTATTTATTTCACTAATGAGGATACTCTCAAGTTGTCTCCATTTCCCTATGAAGGCCTCAAGATCATCCCTTTTTATAGCTGAGTAATATTCCATTGTATAAAAATACCACATCTTTTTACTCCACTCTGTGGTTAATGGGTATCTTGGTTGTTTCCAAGATTTAGCTATCACAAATTGTGCTTCTATGAACATGGGTGCACATATATCACTGTGACATGACCTTTTCAGTTTTTCTGGGAAAATACACAGGAAAGGAATAGCTGGGTTGAATGGAGCTTCCAATGCTAGTCTGAGAATTCTCCATACTGATTTCCATAGTGGTTGCACCAGTCTACACTCCCACCAACAGTGGAGCAGTGCTGCTTTTTTCCCCTGCAGCCTCGCCAACATTTTGTTATCAGTTGATTTCTTGATGGCAACTAATCTTTCAGAGTGAGATAAATCTAAATGTTGTTTTAATTTGCATTTTTCTCATGACCAGTGATGGTGAATATTTCTTCATGTATTTATTTGCCATTTGTATATCTTCATCTGAGAAATGTGGGTTCATCTCAGATGGCCATTTTTGGAGAATGTCTTTCAATGTGGGAGGCTTGATGCTTTTCATTTCTTTATATGTTCTTGATATAAGTCCTTTGTCTGAGGGTTTGCTGACTAAAATTCTTTCCCTTTCTGTGGGTGGGTTTTCTTATCACTCCTTTGGTGATTTCTTTTGAAGTGCAAAAACTTTTCAATACTATGAGATCCCAGTTGTTGATTCTTTGAAGTGTTTCCTGTGCAGTTTATGTTTTGTTCATGAATTCTATACCTACCCCTCTGTCACCAACTTTCTACCTACCTTGTCTTCCAGTAGCTTTAGTGTTTCTGTTTTATTATTTAGATCTTTGATCCATTTAGACTTTAGTTTTGTGCATGTTGACAGGCATGGGTCTAGTTTCAGTCTTTGGCATGTAAAGAGCCAATTTTTCCAACACCATTTATTAAAGAGGCTATTCTTCTTCCAGTGAACATGTTTAGCCCCTTTGTCAAATATCAGGTGGCTGAGTGTCTTTGTAGTTGTGTGTGCATCTTCTAATCTGTTCCTTTGATCCTCAGGTCTATTTCTTTCCCAGTACCATGTTGATTTTATCACTGTAGCTTTGTAGTATAGTTTCAAGTCAGGAATTGAAATGCCTCCTGCCTTGCCCTTATTGCCCAGAATTGCCTTTGCTAGTCTAGGTTTCTTCTGTTTCCAAATGAATTTTAGGAGGGTTTTCTCTAGATCTGTGAAGTATGTTAATGTTATTTTGTTTGGGATTGCATTAAGTCTAACAGTTTTGAGCATATGGCTATTTTCACAATGTTGGTTCTTCCTAGCCAAGAATAAGGAATATCTTTCCATTTTCTAACATCTTTTTCAATATCCTTTTTTAGCATAGCATAATTTTCAGCATATAGGATTTTTACATTCTTAGATAGGTTGATTCCTAAGTATTTCATTTTTTTAGAAGCTATTGTGAAAGGTGATATTTCTATAATTTCCCTCTTGGTGAGTTTCTTGTTTGTGTACAAGAATGCCATTGATTTTTGAGCGTTGACTTTGTATCCAGTTACACTGCTGAATTTGTTTATTACCTCTAGTAGTCTTTTAATGGAATTTTTTGGGGTCTTCTATATAGAACATCACGTCATCTGCAACTAGTGATAATTTAACTTACTCCTTTCCTATCTTTATTCTTTTTGTTTCTCTCTTTCGTCTGATTGCCCTGGCTAGTATTTCCAGAGCTATATTGAATAGGAATGGTGATAGTGGATATCTTTGTCTTGTTCCTGATTTTAGAGTGAAAGCTTTCAGCTTTTGTCCATTTAGTATAATGTTGGCTGTTGGTTTGTCATAGAAGGCCTTTATGAGAATGAGGTAAACACAGTGTATTCCGAGTTTTTGAATGGTTTTTATAATGAACATGTGTTGGACTTTATGGAATGCTTTTTCTGAATCTATTGAGATGACTATGTGGCTTTTGTTTTTGGCTCTGTTGATGTGGTGTATTACATTTATTGATTTGTGTATGTTATACTATTCCTGCATTCCTGGAATGGACCCCACTTGGTCATGACTTATAATCTTCTTGGTGATTTGCTGCATTCTATTTGCCAGTATTTTATTGAGAATCTTTGCATCAATGTTCATTAGTGAGATTGGCTTATAGTTCTCCTTTTTGGTTCTCCTTTCTCTGGTTTTGGTATGAGAGTAATACTTGCCTCTAGGAATAATTTAGGAACGATTGCTTCTCTTTCAATTTCATGGAAGAGTTTAAAGAGTATTGGCATCAAATCTTTAAATTTCTTGTAGAATGCAGCTGTGAATCCATCAGGACCTAGGCTTTTTTTGGTTGGTAAGTTTTAGTTATGTTTTCAATTTTAATAGCTGATATTGTGTTACTGAAAATTTCTGTATCTTCTTGTTGAACTTTGGTAATTCATGTTTCTAGAAATCTGTCAATTTCCTCTGTGTTTTCCACTCTATGTGAGTAGAGATTTTCAAAGTAGGTATTTATGATCTTTTGAATTTTCATGGGATCTGTAGTAATTTCCCTCTTTTCAGTTCTTATTGTGTGAATTTGAATTTTTTTCTTTCTTTTTCTTGTTAGCTATAGTTCTGTCCATTTTGTTTAGTCTCTCAAAAATTATTTGTTTGATTCATTAATTCTTTATATTGTGTTTTTTTGTTTCAATCACATTGATTTCTGCTCTAATCTTACAATTTCCTCTCTTCTATGAGTTTTGGGTTTACCTTGCTCTTCTTTTTTCTAGAAACTTGAGATGAAGTATTAGGTTGTTTATTTGTGCTTGTTCTGTTTTCTTGATATGGCAATTTATTTTTATATATTTCTGTCTTATGACAGCTTTCATTGCATCCCACAGATTACAGTATGTTGTTTTTGCATTTTCTTTGAATTGTATGTATTACTTTATTTCTTCATTAATTTCCTCTTTAGCCCACTGGTTTTTCAGAAGGTTGTTATATAACTTCCATGTATTTATGCAGGTTTTGCAATTTCTTTTGCCATTAATTTCCAATATCAGTGCACCATGGTCAGATATTTTGTGTGGGATAATTTCAACACTTTTGCAGTTACTTAAGAATGTTTTATGGGATAATATATGGTGTATTTTGGAGAATGTCCCATGTGCAGCTGAGAAGAATGTGTATTCTGATGTTGATGGGTGGAACACTCTGTAAACATCTACCAAGTCCATTTGCTCACAGGTATGATTCAGTTCTATTATGTCTTTCCTGACTTTTTGTCTAGTTGATCTATCTCTTCGTGACAATGTGTTAAGGTCCCTTGTTATAATTGTGTTCTTGTGTATTTGTTTTTTCATGTCCATTTGTATTTATCTTATATGGTTGGGTGCTCCAGTATTTCATTCATATATATTTATAGTTGTTAGTTCTTCCTCTTGAGTTTGTCCACTAACAAGTATGTAGTGTCCTTCTTTACCTCTTTTCATCATTTTAGGTTTGAAGTACACATTGTCTGCAAATAGAATAGTTATCCCTGCTGTTTCTGGTTTCCTGTTGCATGGAATACTGTTTTCCATTCCTTGACTTTTAATTTATGAGTTTCCTTTTGGGTCAGATGTGTTTCTTGTATACAGCATATTGTGGGATCATGTTTCTTGATCCATTCTGTCAATCTATTTCTTTTCATAGGTGACTTGAGAATGTCATTTACATTTATGGATATCACTGATATGTACTGGCTCGACTTTGCCATGTTATGTTCTGCTTGCTTGCTTTCTGATTTTCCCCTTGTTTAATTTTTTGTCCTACCTGGTGGTTTCTTTCTGTCATTCTGGAGATTGTGGTCATTTTTATCTCTATCTAGTATGTCTTTCAGTACTCTTTCTAGGGTTTGGTAGATGTGAATTTCTTCAGTTGTTCTTTGACATGGAAGTGTCTTGTTTCTCCAATCTGAAAGAGAGTTTTGCTGGGTACATCAGTCCTGATTGAAAGTTGTTTTCTTTCAGGGCTTGAAATACCTCACTCCAAGCTCATCTTGACTTGATGGTTTGTACTGAAAAGTCTGTTGTGATTCTAATGGGCTTTCCTTGATAGGTGAGTTGTGTCTTTTCTCTAACAGTTTTTAGTACTCTGTTTTTATGTTGTGTGTCTGGGATTCTAATTATTATATGTCTGGATATAGATTTATGTTGGTTGTGACTGTTTGGAATTCTATATGCCTCACTTATGTGTATATCAGATTTTTTCTACATGATTGGAAAATTTTCTCCTATTACTTCTCTGGATAGTTTACCTATGTCGTTTGTGTTGATCCCTGCATCTTCATTGATGCCTATTATTGTTTCTCTTGGCATCATCCTGAAGCTGCTGTATTGTCATATTATGTTGCTTTGTTGTTTTTAAAAGTCCTACTGTTTCATGGCTCTTGACCATTATCCTGTCCTTAAGGTCCAAAATTCTATCTTCAGCTTTATTTTTAACATTTTTGCCAGCTTTCAATAGAAGTTTTTGTTTCTTGGATAGCTCTTTGAATTTGTTTCATAGATTCTGCTTTTTTTCTATATTGTTCATTCAAGGTTCCAATCAATTTTCCATGTTCCTATTTTTTTTTTATCCCTTTCTTCTCTGGCTATGCTGTTTAGCTCCTTTACTAAGGTTGTTACTTCTGTCTTTACATGAGAAGCTATTTCTAATTTGATTTCCTCTATAGCCTCATGGATTTGTTTCTTTATTTCACTTGCTATCTTTCTGGAAATTTCTGGGGTATCACCTTTAATGTCCTCTATTACAATGTCACCTATACTTGCTCCTGTTGGGCTAGATGTTTGAGATTGAATTTTGCTTTTTTGTTTTGTCATTTTCACCCTTTGGACAATTATTTGGTCTTTTAATCCCAATAGTCTCAACTGTTGATAGTGTGGATCTTAAGGTTCTACTGTGTGGTTTATGTTTGTCTGATTGCTGAGTATCACAGTAAAGAGGAGGGTCAGTCACCTGACTTCCCACTGCAGGGTCTGTTGGGTGAGTCCTGTATTCTTCCTGGGTTGACAAGCCTAGTAGTAGTGATGTAGGTCAACTTTTAGTTCCTGCTAGTACTTTACCTTCAGGTTATTACAGGTCACTGAATCTCCCTGTTATACTGTTTGTGTCAGTTGAGGCCCTCCTGTGTCCCTATTGTGTGTCTGTGTGTCTCATAATCCCTTTTGATTTTCTCCAAGTTGGGGGAGTCCTTACTGGCACACCCTTCACCCTGCGTGATGTTCTCTGTGTGCAGTAAGGAGTCACCTGCACTCTTACCAGACTCACCAAGATCTTACAGTTCACTGGAGGGAGCTTTACTACTGGCCCTATTTACCCACTGTACACCTCTATTTTAGGGGCATACTCACCACACTGACTGGAGCCTGCTGAGATTCTCTGTTTGGGTGAGACAGTTACTGAATGTCCCATCAAGCTAGCACAGTTAATCTGCTGTAGTCCAATGTTCTAGGAGAAAGGGTGGGAGCTGAAGATCAACAGCAGTATTAGGTCCAGGAAATAGAGAGTGTCCCTGAGGGGTCAGCAGGTGTCCTGGGTCCGGGCCTCTGTGGGGCATTCAGGAAGCACGGCATGACAGCATACATAGTCCTGGGCCAAAGGGCAGGCTGGTGGCATCTGAGGGATGTGCAGGAGGCATGGCATGGCAGCGTCTTGTCTGCTTTTCTGCATTACTTTTGGTACTACTCTGGGTACCAAGCTACCTTTGACTTTTGAATTATTCAAACTGTATTTCAACTCCTTCTTTCAGGTTACAGACTTCTCTATGCATCTATACTGCATTCTACCCTTAAATTAACTTTCCTAAAACACGGTTCCAGCAATGTTGCAAGTATCACTATAAGTAATATAACAAATTTGATAACAAATTTTATTATCAATAAAAATTGATAATAACAAATTTTTATATGCATTATTTTGTCCTTTACAATTAGGCTGTGTATAAACTCCATAGAATATATACTGTCAGTATCTCCATTTTGTACAAAAGGAAATTGAAACAACATGGAAAAAGTAAATGTTAAATTTGGTATATGATGATTTTAACCAACGCACAATTTTTGGCAACACATGATTTTTTCATAAAACATGAAGAGACTGCACAGTATCTACCCAGTGAGCACTTGTGAATTTTTTTTCTGCATTAAAAAAAAAGTTTATTTAAAGAGAAAAAAAGCAAAACAGAAAAAAGGGTAGAAATAATACAGAATTTCAAAAAAAAACAGTAAGAAATCACTAGTTGATAAATAACATATTGTCTTCTTAGAAATAGTTGTTCATGTTACAAAATTAAGGCATACAAAGTGGACATTCAAACAGTGAGGACACCTGTGAATTTTATATCAGGCAATTTTTAATTGAAAAAAATTCAGCCTCTTTCTAAGCAATAATTTATTGTTTGAAAATTTTCACATACTCATAATATATACACATATCTACTGAAATAAAAATGTCACTTCATATGATTTAACATCATATTTCATACCATATTTTAGAATATGCTTGTCTGTAAAACAAACTTGAAATTGTTTTGCTACTATGCAAACTTCCTGCTATTCTGATGTATTAATTATGTAATTACAAATTAAATATGTACCTTTTTTCTTTATTCTCCTTATCAGTAAAAATAAATGGGTAGATTATAAATGATAAACACAGCCCTTCAGTACCCTTAAATACTGTACTACTTCTGATTTTTAGACTTTAGTTTGTGCTTTTTTCTTACTTTTAATATCCTAGTATCTGCACTGTTGAATATGCCCAAATCCTAAACATTTTTTCCACTTGTGAAGATTCAACTTAGTTCTATATTGCTGTGACTTGACATCTTTCTATATTCTAAATCAGTGCTTTCAAATGAGACTTTTCATAATAAATACAATTAACTATTGACTGCAGTTACAGTTGTCCATGTGTGATTATTTAGTACTTATAGTATGGTTAATGACACTGAAGAAGTAAATTTTTATATTTTAATTTCATTTTAGTTCATTGAAATTTAAATAGTCATAGACTTCTATGTATTCTGCACTGGAAAACATAACTCTGAATTGTCAATTCAACACAGTACATTAATATTACTGAATGATTAATATACTTATATTAAGGTAATATATAACTGGTTGCTTTTCTTATGATTTACAGTTTCCTGGAGGGAAGAATATGCATGTAATAATTTCCATGTATATCCTAATGCATCCAGTAAAGTTTTTAGTGACTTGAAGTATATAAAACTAGACAGCCATCTGATAACTTTGATTGTTTTGTTTAAGTGCTGTAAAAGCTTCTGGATAATTTAATTTTTACTATAACAAAAGTAAGATAAATGTTAATAATAAACAACTCTTGTTCATGTTTTCAATTAACTATATGATGCCTTAAAGGAAACTGTAGTTATTTCATCATTTCATTCACAATTTTATTGGCATTGCTAGAAATTTTTTTTTAAGTCTTACTTTTTTTTTTTTTTTTGGTTAACCATCTCAACTCCAAAATCAACTGACCATAAAGCCTGAGTCTTAATCCAGCTGTCAACAAACCCACAGCCTGTCAGCCTCTATCTGCAGCATACATGGAAAGTCCCCAAGTGACTCAGACTCCGGAGACACTTGTCTTTGTCTAATGCAACTGCTTGTTTCGTCATTGACTAGTTTTAGAATCAATGCCTCATCCAAAAAAAAAAAAAAAAATTAGACAGCTTTTTGCTATGGTTAATTGAGGTGATAGATATACTTGACATTTATTTAAGTGCAGAATGGAAAATTAAGACAGATTTTCTACATGCATTTTCTGTTTTAGAGGAGGTCACTTTCTGAGGTCCTTTTAATATGTCTGCATAATTAACAGTAGTGATAATTTTGCTTCATATCATAACATCTTTAAAATTCTTTTATAATGATAGATAAACTTCTCTTTGTAAGGTTTGAATTATTTAAATCTTCTTCAAGTCCACCTTTGGTTCTGTAAATGAATACTAGTTGAAAAATACAAAAGAGAGTGTGAAAAATCCACCTCAGTTCATAGAAAATAGGAAAAAGGGTCATATTTGAGATTACTTAATTACTATCCCTAGATCTGTGAAAGTTTTCTCTGGAATTATTAGGCTGACAGTAATAACGCTTAGTAACCTGTTCCTCAGCATTTATTTGTACTTGCTTTTCTTCCCTTAGAATGCAGAATACCATTTTTCATTTTTCAGATTTAAATATTTAATATACCATTGTTACCTTACTACTATTAATTGTATTGGCAAGTGTTTGCAATTTAGGAGCCAAAAGAATGCAATTCAAAGGAATATTGGTTATGTCAATAAATATTAATGGTTTATAAAAATGATTTTCATTTATAAAATGGTAGGCATAAAAAGATTTTGTTGCATGGGTCCAAATTACACATTAGCATTTTCTTAAACATTACACTTTATTTTCATATTGTTTATTATCATAATTAAGTAAAATAGCATTTTAGAATTTATTTATTTAAATAACATTGTTTAAAACAATTTATGGCAGTGTGTGGTGCCATATGCTTGTATCCCAGCACTGGGGGAGGCTAATGCAGGGGTTTAGAAATTCCAGGTCAACCCAGGCAATTTATCAAGTTAACAAAACTGTGTCTTTAAAAAGGAAAAACAAAACAAAACAAAACAAAACAAAACAAACAAGCAAGAAAGACTGGTGATGTACATCAGTGTAAAGGTCAATTCCCAGTATCAGAAAAATAAACCTATTTATAAAACTATCACAAGAAAAATCATATTTTTAATACCATGATTTAGAAATTAAGGCAATAGATGTGTACTTCTGTTGACTGTAAGTACCCCAAGCTGAAAGGAAATAAGGTACGTTGCTATAGTTAAAATATGAATAAGAATTAAGTCAAAAAGGGAACATAATGCACATAAAATAGAAGAAAAATAATAAGCAGAAAGACTGTGTCAGGAAAAGAAAATGAATCTTTTAGGTATATAATTAAATGATAAAGTTTTTAGGAGGCAAAAATTCAAATTTTATTTCTTTTTCATGTTATAACTTTTAAGAATTAGTGTATTCCTGTTAGGGTTTAATTTAGAATATCAAACATATCAGAAATTTTGGCTAAAATATCAGAAAATTTGGCTTGAAATACGTCTTTTATAGAATTATAGGGTGTCAGTCAAATTAAAGGTCAACTAATTTTCCTTTTAAGAAGTTGCTTAAAATGCTTGCTTGTCTTCATGGACACAAAGCCCCTGAATCAAGGAATAGACACCTCAGTGGCTCCAAAACTCACTCTCCTGAATTTAGGCTGCAGCAGAAGGTTTGTTCATGGAGGCAAGCTTTCTTAAATATCCCTGGTCAGGACATCTTTTCCTGTTTGTAAATGAAGACCAGAGGATTCCTTAAAGGAAAGAGATCCATGTTTTAAATGTACCTTCTTGAGGCCTATGTCGAAGACAAACTGAATGAATTTGAATGATACTGGACAGAACCTGGTGGTAGGGAGAGATCATGAGACCCTGGAATAAAATTTCTTACAGAAAAGTAGTAGTATGGATTACTTCTTTATATACTTTGAAGGAGTAATTATAATTGTCATTGTTGGGAAGGGGTTGAAGCCTTGCTGGTCAGGACAGCATGGGGCCTAGCTTTGGTAGTTAGGTAAGCAAGAAGTTGCTGAAGTATTCAAGTGGTTACTTAGAGATATTTATTTTCCTTTGCAAAAGAATAAGGGACCAAGTGCTTTAGGCAGTGGGGACAGAGGGCAAGAACGGAAGAGGAAGAGAAATAAGATGTATTGTGTTCATGTACCAATGGCCCATGAGGAATGCAATCACTTGGTGTTGCAAACATAAAATAAAAATTACAAAAAATTGAAAATGTAAAAGTTAAAAAATTGGCTTAAAATGCTTGTACACTATAATATTATGTTAGTGATTCTATTGTAAGTGAATTTGTACATGTTTTGTAAAAATTATGTTTCTGGTAGAAAAAAAGAAAAACTTTAGATTCTCAACATAGAGATGATGGCAGATAAACATCTACAAGACTGCGAAAATGAGCTCAGCACTATCACAGTTTTACAAGTGAAAAACAGTGGCAACAACAGAAGCTCATATGTGAGACTCATATCAGTTTTATTTTGGAAACTTTTGGAGGTTGCAGATCTGATTATGGCAGTGGTTTTTGTGCTGACATTATAGGTTTATCCCTTTCTCAAAACATACTAAGTTGTATACATTAACTGTCTACAAGTTTGTGTTAGTCATACCTCAATACATTTCTTTCAAACAAACAGACTAAAAAGGTAACATATACTAGCCAAGAGAACAACTAAAAAGATAATCTATACTAGCTTACTCATTCTGATTAATGTGGTCAGAAGCAATGCCTTTTACTCATATTTTTTCTTTTACCTACTTGTTTACCCAATTTCCTATCAGTTGAGACTTTCTCTATATCTCTCTCATACAAGTTCTCTGTGAAAAGAGAGCCAATAAGCTCAGTCAGTCACTCTGCAGTATAGAGCATTTCTACTGCATATGGTTCTGGAACTTAGCCATCACACAATTATCCATTATAATTACATAAGAAATGGCTGTCTTTGAGGTGGGACATGATGCAGCCAGTGTGAGGAACTGATCACTATGCACCGTGCATGAATTTGTGATAGATGCAGAAGGCTAATATTGCTGTAAGCCTAACAGTTTGAGGATGAGTGTACAGGTACCATCTAATATGATTCTTCTGAATGTGTAACCAATATATATTAACCTGATATAGATAGATAGATGATAGATAGATAGATAGATAGATAGATAGAAAAAAGTACCTTAATTCAAGAACATAACTCATTCCATCACTCTGGGAAAGATGGCTGTGGTTGTGTTTGTCAACCAATGCAGAGTTTGTGAATGACAAAATGTTGCCAAATGGTTCTGCTTGGGAATAGAACTGTTCACCATCAGAAGCACTCATGAACTGAGATATTGTTGTACAAAAAGCCCAAAGCAGTTCTGATTTTTCCTATTAAACATTTTCCTTAGTAATTTGCCTCTGGTGCTTTTGCACCTTCTATTTTGCAGGTGCTTTTAGCAGGCTCTTAGATGGTCTATTGACAAAGTATTTCTGGTTAAATCAGAATGTGTAGTTGCCTGAGAGGGTACCTTGGGCTCAGTTGTGGAGATCCAAAGAAGAAAGGAGACAGAAGTCATTAATCATGGACTTTCAGAGTTTAGCTCTATGACTGAAGACCTCTATTGATATTCATATCCCAAATATGAGATCAGCCTCATATTTTAAACTAGTGGATTCTATTGTTGATTTGATTCACTTGTGTACTACACAAACTTAACTGTTTCCATACATCATTATTTAGATATGTGTTTCTACTTCATGTTAGAGTGAAATGTCTAAATAAAGAGTACTGGATTAGATCAAAAAGCCAGTTTTGGACCTCACATTTCATATTTTATGACCCCTGCACTAATTGAGTCTTCATCATTTATAGTTCCCTTACCAGATGGACACTCATGAAATTGTTTATCTGTTCACTCAGTAGCATATGTCCTAAGTGACAATGCTTGTTCTTGTTTAATCCTGGAACTTTCACATCATTTAACAGCGATGCTAACCTGTTTCTTCAACCTCTACAGGCCCTTTTTTGATACTGCAGAGACTGACCTAGATTATAGGAAAAAAATAACTTTTCCAGTTGCTTTTTATGTGGTAGCTGGATCATTCATTCATTTAAAAAATTCTTTTAGTGAAGAAATATTTACCAGAATAATTACTTTTTATAGTCTTCTCTGGATTGGGAATACCATGGTGGAGAAGATAGATGAGGTTCCTGTTCCCATGACAGTCACTTTCTAGTGGCTTGAGATAAACAGCAAAGCAGAAAGCATATTCATAGAAATATTAAAAATTATGAAAAAGTTTAAGAAAATAACCATATATTCAAGTGTAATTGGAAATAGAAAAAGGCCATTTTTGATTGTCATCAGGAGATTCCCTTCCTTCCTTTCATCCTTCCTTCCTTCCTTCCTTCCTTCCTCCCTTTCCTTTTTTCCTTTCACCCTTTCTCTCCCAACCCCATCTCCACTGAGGTTTAAAAAAAGTTTACCTTCAAAGGAGTTTCTTAAGTCACCAGAAACAAACATGCAAATTGATCCAGTCCTATGAATGCTAACTATTTTGTTTCAGGAACTAACAGAATTTGTAGAACAGTCATAGACAGCTATTTTGAAGAGAACAAGAGACATTACAGGAGCCATTGTTGATTTTTCCTATTGTCTGATTTTGAAGGCCTGTAATGCCTTCATTATTTGATTTTGGTCAGTTTTATACTAGTTTGGTTTGTATGAATTCATTGTGTGTAAACATATAGACAATCATTTAGAAGAAAACAAGAGACATTATGGTAGCCAGTGTTGATCGCCTGTTGTCTTGCTTTGAATCTGTGTCACTTACACTGTTTTTTTTGATCTTCTTTGTTCTATTTTGTTATGGTTTGTTTTACTCTCTTTAAAATTAAAAAAAAATTTTACTGACATGAAGGGCCAGAGAAGAGACTTGAATTAATAGTAGCAAAGTAGCAACTGAAAAATGCTCTGATATTTAGAAGTTAGCATGATTACGGACACCAGAGGAAGCCAGTATCTCTGCTGTATAGTAGGTGTAATGAGGGGTAGTAGAATGATATATTAGGATGAAATAATCTTAGAGAACTACATTATCTCCCAAGAGCCAATAGGAGATATTGCAACCATTTAATTATTTGAAGTAATGTGAATAAAGTTACACTTTAAAAATAAGTGGATTTTTGTGACTAAAGAAAATGGCCATAGCGAGAAAAGAATACTACGTTACTAGAGAGAGAAAGACTGCAGTTGCTCAGTTTAGAAAGCTGATGATTGAACCATGATGGAGAAAATAAAAATAGGAGTGGGCAGATAGAAACATTCAGGAAGTATGACCACAATGAAATAGTGATTGAATGAAGAGAGTGAGGGAGATGGAGGAATGAAACAAATCACAAGGAAGTTAGCAGATGGTGTCTCAATTTCTGAGGTAGAAATATTGAAAAGTATTTTTGGGAAAAAGAAGTCAGATGTTCTTTTTGAGATGAGATATGTAGGAGATGCCTAACCCAGGCCATCCTAGTTGAAAAAATAGGAGTCTAGCACTAGAGCGAGGTGCTAGGTGGAGACTGAGGATAAAAGTAGCTTAAAGATATGCCACAGTATTAAATCATCTTGGGCAACAGCATACTGTGAAAAGAGTGAATCCTGGCTTTAGTCTGATCCAGTCCAAGTATTTTACAGGAATGGCTGGCAAAAGGACAGAAAAGGACAGACTGGTTTGGCAGGATGTAAACCAGGATTATGTAGTGACACAGAAGCCAAGAGAGGAGAAGTTTCCAAAAAGGAGAGTGAACCTATTTTAAATTTGCTGAACCATCATGTAAAAATAGAACAAATATTGGATTGAATTTTGGAAATGTATAGATCTTTAGTAAGCTCAAGAGAAGAAATAGAAATCATTTTGGGCAGCTGGAAATCATATTAAAAGTTAAATAGTTGAAATAAAAGGAATAGGAGACAGTTGCAGTAAATCCATTGAAGTTTTTTTTCTTTTCTTTTAAAAAATATTATCTGAAAATGAGCAAAGACCTGAAGAGAGCATGACATCAAATTTTTAGTTTGTTTTTGTATGGCTAGATACTATTGAAAATATTTTTATACATAAAAATTGCAAAAAGAGAAAAATTGTTAAGGCAGGCAAGAGAAATCTTAGCAGGAAGGAATCACGTTTACAATGTGAAGTTTTGCCTTAGATTTGGAGTGGGTAGAATGAATATTTTTCAAAGCTTCTAAGTTTCAGTAAAATATAAAAAGATTTTTAGAAGTGGATGAAGGAGGGATATACAATATTATTTGTTGGAGGTCATTGGAAAAGACATGAAATACAAGCTTGAGAGTGAGAAAATGAATTTGTTTTGGAGATGTAAAACTGAGATTAATATGTAGAACTCAATTTGGGTTGAAACTGATGAAAGTAAAGTGAGGTATGACTATCCATTTATTATGTTTTTATATCAATAGTCAATTGCTTTATCGAAATTATGAGAGAACAGACAGTTTGAGTAAGACAGATTTGAGGTTTGACCGGTCAAGGAGATGACCAAGGGGAAACAAAAGATTTGAGGCCATTTTCAGGAATTGATTGTATTTGTAATGATAAAACATGTATTCTAGACAATAGTAAAGGGAACACAATTACAGCAAGTGGGGAAGAATTAAAAATGTAATCAACACTAACTGGTGGGGTTTATCACAGGGATTAGATATTGTAGTGTAAGTACAATGATAAGTGAAATGGAGGAAAAATGTGATAGTCAGTGGATGGAGAGATTAAAATGGATAATTTTAATGTAATATATTATTGGTGGTGACAAAGTCCAGAATTTGACTGAGTATATGGCTGAGACAAGGAGAAAGAAAATGTAATCAAAAGTAGAGAAGTCAAGAAGCTTAGAGCTCAGTTATTGGGAAAGCAATGCACACAGTTGATGCTATGAATAAAGCAGATAAGCACTGAGACAGTTGGGAGATCTCAGTTAGAAATGCACTGAAACAGGAGTTAAAAATTCCAACCAAAAAAATACCGTAAAAAGCCACATGGAGAGGTAAGTGAATGAGAAATCTGTAAACTCTATTCTCACTCTAATCATTTTATAATTCTGGATTTCATTTTGAACACTGCAATAGCCACCATCCTTTAAATATAATTAGTTGCAAATATATGCTTTTCCCCAAAATTATTCCCCATACAATTACATTTATGTTGGTATATTTGTATTCCATGGAAACTGAGTTTAGCTCCCATGGTTCCTATTATCTTTTATTTTTATAATATATTTTTATTTTTATTAGCTCATGTTTTCAGTGCATGATGATTTCATTGACCATGGGAGTTGGTGAATGTGCATAGCATAGCCTCATTCTCCTTTTTCATCTCTTTCTCCTTTCTTTTCTCCCACCTCCCACTATCTCTTGTTCCTTTTCTCTCTTGCAAAAGATCTATCGCCCTGGTTGCTATTATATATCTCTTATTTTGCTCTTTAGTTATATTTTGGATTTTCATGTAAGAAAAATCATTTGATACTTAAACTTGTGAGTCTGGTTTATTCAAGTTAGCATTATGCTCTCAAGGAGCTTCCATTGTTCTACAGTCACTTAAACCGTTCCTTCTTTATAGTAAAGCAGAACTCCATTATGTATAAATACTACATTTTCTTTATCCATTCATCTGCTGGTGGATGCATAGCATGTTTTCTAAGATTTAGCTAATATGAATTGGACAGCTCTAAGCACAGGTGTGCATCTATTACTGGTATAGCATGTGTTTAACTCTTTTGGAAAGATATTTGGAAGGCGAATAACTGGGTCACATGGAAGTTTTAGTTTTAGTTTTTGAGGAATCACCATACTGGTCTCCATAGCAGTTGTATTAAATTCCATTCCACCAACAATGTTGAAGGGTTCTCTTTCCCTGCAGCCTCACCAGAATTTGTTTTTGGTGTTTGGATGTCAGCTATTACCACTTTTCATGGAAGTGTATCATAGTTTTGTGGATATTTTCCTTTGCCACTGTGCTCTCTAGAATGGTATTAGGCTGTGAATTTTAATTCTCTTACTTTTTTCTTACCCCAAACAACTTCAATATAAACTATAATTGTTAGAACTTAATGTTACAAACCTACTTACTCGAAGTGTTTCACCAAGTTTGTTTTTTAAATTAGCTTTTCTTACTTCATCTGCATTATTCAATCAATGACAGTTCTATTATTAAACTTCCTTTTTCCACTCCTATTTTAAGTTCCAATGATTCTTTTTACTCTCTACTGATTGCTTTTGTCCATAAATTTCCAACTGAATCATATATACACAAGCACACACTATTAATGTCCTACATGAAAGGGTCTATTTAATATCTGTACTTTTAAAAATGTAACTCTTCTAGTCATTTTTGGTGCAAGGCCAATTATGCTAATTAGAGTATATTGAGCAAAGTACATATTTCCATTCTCTGTGCATATATTATTCAATTTGATCAAGCTTTAATATATAAAAGCTTTTTGCAAAATGCAGTGTCAAAATGTTACACTCTTTGGTCAGAATCTTGGCAGATTAAGTCAATTAAAAAGGTCAAAATGATGATCCTTTATTTTACAGGAAGTGCAAATGTACAGAATCTATTATCTAATTAAATGCATGTCTGTAATTCAGTGTTATGATAGAGACTATAAATGCATCTGAGTCAGGAAGTGGAGAATGTTGCTTTATTAACTGTAATCAGATACACAATCGACTGTGCAGCTCATCGCCATCTTGCTCATTTCCCTTTGCTGTTCTAAAAAGCCCTCATGTCGCTTCTAGACACAAATATTTACTACCTAGTCACATTAACTGCATGATTAATTTTTCATTAGTCAAACATGTGCTGGATTAAGGCTGTTTGCTTAGCGATAGGAGATGTTCTAAGCAAGGTATATACAGTCTCTCTCTACAAGACTGTTTTTTCCCATTTCTCAGTTTAATATGAAATAATAGTATTAATTGTTTTTTTAAGGAAATGTCCATTAACTACTGTTCCCTTTGTGTTGCTTCAGGAGTTGAAGCTATAGCATTAAACCAAAAACACCAAAAGAAGCAAAGTGAAACAAAACAACCAATGAACCAAACAAACAAAACACACCCAAATCCCCAAACTGTCCAAAAATATCTGCCCTCATCAGTTTACAATGCAATAGGAGATACATAACAAAAAAATGCATCATATGAGATGAAGATTTGTGTCCTATAACAATGGAAAAGCACCAATGAGAATATTAAGGGTGCCAGATGAAGGTACAGTTAAAACAAGGGGACAAGAAGGGTCTTATTGAGACGATAACAGCTGATGAAAAATGATGACCATTTTATTAGGGGAAAGCTTGCCCAGGGAGGGGTGACAGCGTGCGGGAAGGCCAAAAGACTGAGCTTCTGTGGCTGTGCCTGAGGAGCTACCTGAAGCCAACGCGGCTAAAGCTGAGTGAGGGAGGAGTGGGGAAGAAGGGAATGAAGTAAAAAACGTTCAGGATTTATAAGCTGTTGAAAAGCTCTGATGCTTCTTTTGGTTGACACTTAAAATTAGTAAGTAGAGGAATATGATGACCTGGTGTATTTTTTAAAAAAATTTAAAAATTTTTATTTTATTTATTTGGCACTGGGAATCAAACTTGGGACCTTATGCTTGCCAGGGAGAGGCTTATGCAACTGAGCTATATCCCTAGCCCCAAAACTTTTGTTTTAAATAGAAAAAAAAATAAAACAAAATTTCAAAGCAAGATAATAGAAAAGTAACAATGGTGAATATGTTCTGTATTGTTATCTTTAAATTAACTGCTAAGAGTTCAAGATACAGGCATTTAATTTTCCAAACAATATTAGCACAAACCTTTCTTTTTAATGAACTAAGAGAAATCAGTAGTATAATTATCTTAACCATCTTGTATATGTATGTATGTGTGTGTGTGTGTATATATATATATTTTTGGTTTAACCTTTAAAGAAAATTTTTAAGGTAATAAAACAAAACAAAACAAATCAGAACAGAACAATGCAAGCAGCACAAGACTTCACAGTAAGACAACAGCATATCAGCAGTGGCTGCCTTCCTTTTTTCCTTTCCCTCATCTCAGTTTCTCTTTCCTCTTGCATGGTTTCTTCTCACTTTTTTTCTTTTTTTTTAATTTAAAGAGAAGAAAGAAAAAAAAAAACAAAACAGAATAAAGGGTAGCAACAATACAGAATTCCAAGGAAAAAAAGGAAAAGAACAACAACAAAAAACCTAACAGATTATTACTTGACAAATTACATACTGACTTCTTGGAAATAGTTGTTCAAATTATAAAGTTAAAACATGTAAAGTAGACATTCAAACAGTGAGTCTGTTAACAGCTCTGTTCCACAATCTGACAAAAAAAACAGCAATATGGTCATCCATCTTACCCACTCAAATAAGCATTCATTCATATCAAAAGGGTAAAATTAAACACAACAAAACAGAACAAAGCAGATCACAAGAAAGCAATGAAAGGGACATAAATTCCAAAACTAGACAATCAGAGATATTCACTCTCTATCATATTGACTCTTGTTTTCTTCCAAATAGTTGTCCATATTGTCATATACAGGGAATTCACATGAAAAAACATAGTATGGAATTGATCTGAGCAGGAAGAGGAGGGTGTTTCAGGTCTTCAAGACCAGACAGACAATAGGGAAGCCGAGAATGGCTGTCATAGTGTCTCTCATTCTCAAAACAGCTGTCCATACCTTCATGTGTGTTGAACTTAAACAAAACAAAACAAGCTAAAATCACTTTGAACAAAAAATGATAATTTTGCTGGATTACACATCATGACATTATGGAATCAGCACTGGGTACTGTAGTGTCTCTTTTTCTTCAAAGTAGTTGTTCATTTCAACATGTGTTATATAGTTGGTTCTTGTAAACTGTTTATAAGCTCTACATATGCATGAGTCTCTAAATGTATATCTATCCTTTCTGTATTAGAGGGAAAAACAAAACAAAGCAAGATAAAACAAAACAAGTCCTAGAAAAGTATGAAGCAAAAAAGTCATATATAACTGCAATACAAGGTAATCTACAATGGTTACCATGATGTCTCAGCAATATATAACATTAATACAAACAAAGCATTGGAGACATTACAAGACTTCAAAAGCAAGTAATAATCAAACCAGAGTGGGTATCTTAGTGAATCTTGTCATCTTCAGTGTAGTTGCCTATACTCTTAGTCTTGATGCTATCAATCATAACAGATTTAAATAAAATCAGTCAATATAAAGTAGCAATCTAACAACCCAGATTCAAATAAGATCAATCATAATAAGACAGTATAAGTTATAAAGGGCTTCAGATTAAGTTGATAGGAAATTAGGGATGATTACCATAATATGTCCTCTTATTTTGGGGATAGCTGACCATGTCCTCAAGTCTAGCATAAGTTGACAAACTGGAACAGCATGTAATCCATTCAAGCAGAGTGATGAGAATAATGTAAATTTTAAATCTTGTTACCCAATTAACAATATCCTCTGCCTTCCTTTTTTAGACAATTCCATCCCTTTCAACTGCCTCCCTATATAGAGCATCTCAGTGGACCCTATCTCCTGATCTACTTCGCCTGTGTTTCTCTCTGTTAATATTTCGAGGCCCTCTATACTAGAGATTATAGCCAGTCTTCTCTGCCTCATTTCTGCTATTCTATTTTTCTGCCATTGGTTGTCTATTTTTCTTTTCCACTCCACTGTCTCTCCCATTCACTGAGGCCTCTCTGCCATTGTTCCTGAAATGCTCATATTCTTGTTCTCTCTCTCTCTAAAATGTCCTCCAGTATTTTTTGTAGGGTTGATTTGGTGGTCACAAATTCTCCAAGTTCCTCTTTGTCATGGAAGCATCTTGTTTCTCCATTAATTTCTAGAGAGTTTTGCAGGATACATCAATCTGGGCTGGAGGTTGTTTTCCTTCAGGGCTTGAATTACTTTACTCCAAGCTCTTCTTGACCTGATGGTCTGTGTTGAGAAGTCTGCCATGATTTCAATGGATTTTCCTTTATAGGTGATCTGTTTCTTTTCTCTGATGGCTTTTTTTATTCTGTTCTTATATTGAATTTCTGGGATCTTGATTATTATGTGTCTAGGTGTAGCTCTGTTTTGGTTGTAGGTGGCTGGAGTTCTGTGTGCTTCATACATCTGCATATCTTTTCCTTTTTCTATGCTTGGGAAATTTTGCTTAATGATTTCTTTGAATAACCTTTGCAATTCATCTGTTTTGACTCCTGCTTCTTCATTCACATGCTTTATTCTTAAGTTATAGATCCTCTTGTCGTCCTCTAGCCTTACAATTGTTACTGCCTGCTCCCTTGTTATTTTTAAGAGATCTTCCCTTTCATGATCACATATTGCAAGCCTGTGTTCAATTTTTGATAGTCTATCTTTGGTTTCTTTCAAGCAGTTTTGCCAGTTTTCTATGGAGTCTTTAGTTTCCTGATAATCTCTTTGAATTTGCTTTATGAATTCTGGGTTTTTCTTGTTTTCTTCATTAAACATTTCTCTCCTTTTGTGTTCCTCCATTCTTCTGTCTGTGTCTTCTTGAGAGGTGCCCAGCCTTTCTTTTATTAATCTACTTATCTTTTGTTTAATTTGAATTAATATTTCAGTTTTGATCCCGCTTATGAGGTCCTGAAGATATCTCTTTATGTCTGCTAC